>CALYDD020000021.1:0-10912 GCA_944472135.2 Trichobilharzia regenti | reverse complement strand
TATTGTAGAAAGTTGGTTAACCTTTGAATAATGACTATAGATTCTAGCCAGTTTGCTTTTAGATCCAGTGGAATTTTGAACAGTTTGTGAAAGTGTAGTGATAGTTAATAGCTAGTTTACATTTGTCGTTATAAGCCTGCCTACCTGCCTGCTTTCGACCCAGAACTTTGCATCAATGTGCAGAAGTTCAAGTCACCACACTCCCTCCTTGTAGCACAAAATCAAGAGAAGAAAGTAGAAGAAATGCTTGATAGAGACAGTAGACAGGGTTAAGAGACATAAGGAATAGTAATAACGAAGAACAATATAGTTTCATCGTAAATTATAAGTCACAAGGAGTGGATGCATCCGCGCTAGCCACCCTTTGAAAACGATGAGTTTGAGCAATATCACCGATTGTCGCTAGCCTTCATTGATGTTTACCGTCCTGAGGACCCCAACCAACCAGTCAGGAAGTCTACACTTCCCCCTTACGTGAGTGGTTGGTTTAAACTAACTGTTGTGGATTTCATCGACTGAAACCATGTTTTTGGTTTGATCGTCGCTAGGTGTTTTCCAGCCTGATCTATCCTATGTCAGCTAACATTGCCTGTCGAGGAAGGCGATGAATAGACAGGTATGCGTAACACATATCCTAACCATCTCAGTCAATGTGGCTTCACAGCCTCGTGGATTAATTTCCCCTCATTACCTAGCTGGCACTCGACCGACGCCTTACCTCAATATTGTGTCATTATAAGACTTAGCGATTGGTTGATATGTATATATATATATATATATATATATATATATTTGGTTTTTAGTCTTTGTGTTAGCCGACCTAGGATTTGATTAGAAAATAGTTGGGGCTGTTTGAAATTCATAAGTCACACTTAGGTTAATACAGAGTAACCGATGATGGCGATGGTAGTGTTGGGCTCCTCGAAAATGGTAAGAGCCGATGTCTGGAGGAGAACTGTTGGTGGGGGGGGGGGGGTCAGTCCTGCAGCTGAAAATCGTTCTCAAATAACACAAATGCATTCACACCATGTTGTTATTTTTTTATTTTTACTTCTGATGTAATGCAAAATCATCCACACATTTCTTCATTCTGCTATTGATTTTTAGGATAAAAATTCTCCCTCTAAATCAGAAATGTGTAAAACCAAAATACTCACATCACTGCATTCAAAGAATGCATTAGAGTCTAACCAATCAGAAATCAAGATGATGCCATATAACAACTCTCCTTCGTCTGTGTCGTTTGAAACAACAACAACTAAAGTCAATGAGTACACTTCAACTGCTGACGCCTATGATAAGTTAAAAGATATTTCCTCTTTGTCAAATAATGGTATTATTACGACAAGGATATGTTCAACTACCACAGTTACTACTCCACCAAATCCTGCAAATACAACGTCTGTTTCAATTCCATCAATAGGTAGGTTTCTTACAACTTTGTTTGATTGTTTCATTTGCTGCCTATGTTCATATCTTTTGTATAGAGGTTCGTTTTGTATTGAAGGAGCTTCTGTAGCGAGGATGTTGTTGTGTGTTTCTTCTTCATTTCACAAGATATGTTGAAAAAATAGTTCTTTATGCCTTAAGCAACACATTCTAGAGTCAGCTCTGAAGGATGTGCGTGAAGGTGGTGTAGATCTGCTACCTGAAGAGATAGACTTTTCGACCTCGAGTATGCAGTCGATATCGTCTTACTGGGTGATAGTATGCAGGCTGCCCAAATCGCATTTAATCAGTTGGTGATCAGTGTTTGTAAGTATGGTATGTGCTGCTTTGCGCCGTCTAAGTGCAAAGTACTGTTACAAGATTGGCAGAAGTGTCTGTACCTGCACTCACTCTTGCTTGCAGGTGAACCGCTTGCAGTTGTCGATAAGTTTGTGTATCTGGGTAGTTGTGTGAGTGCTGGCGTAGGGGTGACGGATGAGATTTCCAACCGTATAATGAAGGCTAGGGTGGCATACATCAACTTGAGCCACCTCTGGCGCCGTCGCGACGTTAGCCTGGCTGTCAAAGGTCGGGTATACAATGCTTCGGTGCGGGGTGCCCTGCTCTATGCCTGTGAAACCTGGCCTCTCCGAGTAAGCCGAGGATGTTCGGCGACTCTGTGTGTTTGATCATCGCTGTCTCCGCAGGATTGCTTGCACTCGATGGCATCATCGCGTGAGTAATTCTGAGGTTCGGCGGCGTGTATTTGAACACAGTGGAGATCACCATTCGTTGAGTGTCGTCATCTGGAAACACCGGCTCCGGTTGCTTGGACATGTGCTTCGAATGTCATCCCAGAGGCTTCCGTACAGGTATCTGTTCGCTAGCCAACCCTGGGACGGAATGGAAAAGGCGGAGGGGTGATCAGTCCATGATGTGGCGTCGTGGGGTGAAGGATGTTTGTGCTAGATTAGCATCGATTGGTGTGTCATGACTCCCTGGTTGGTATCCGCGAGACAGCTCGAAACGTTATCGGATATGTCCAAGAACCGTAATCAATGGCGAACGTGTTGCAATTTCCTCCTTTCTTCCCTTCCCGATGATAGTTGACGAATACTGTTTGAACTTGTTAAGTATGACTGTTTTCCTTCGAGATGAAGTTCTTTATCTGTTCTCTACTTAAATTTTTTTTACTTTTGATCTATGTTGTTTTATTATTATTGTGTGGCGCATCTTTCTTGGTGCCATGTTGTATCAAGTTTTTTCTGAGTTTAAAAATTAAGCAACACTCGAATTACAGTCAAATGGGACCCGCCTGGGCTCGAGTCCCACGCCATCTGCTTCATTCTCGCCAGCTGGGTGGTAGTATCATAGGCCTATAACCCTAATAGATGAAAAGAAACCTACTCTGGCTAACTCTGTTCAAACCACAAAGGATCGGAAGTTTCTATACACTGATAGGTTAATGCGTATGCAAGCTTCGAAAGAGACATCAGTTCCCCTGAGGCTACAGATAAGTGGAGAAGTGTAAATTAGTTTAAGTACAAGGGAAAGTACAAACGATAAAGGAACTCAAACAAAGTGTTGAAATAAACCAGAAAAGATTTTAAAAAAAGTAACAAGAATAATTAAACGATAATGACAGTCTGGAATACCGTAAACAGTAAACATCTCTTTAGGATTTAATTGGTGGATGGTGACTAGCAGTGAAATCCAGGATAAAGTGCGTTTCGTCCCATTTGGGACTCGTCAGCTAGCGGATGTACCTGCATTTCCCGGTGAGTGATGATGTTCCCATCGGGGCTCAAACCCAGTGCCCATAGTTTCCAACACCAAAGCTTTATCCACTAGACCACTTGGGCCATGAGAGCCACCTCTTGTGCAACGGGTCATATTAATCTAATTTAAGTTTTATTTTAGATTTTCCCGTCGATTGATAAAATTAAAATTAAATTAAATTAATATGACGCGTTGCGCAAGAGGTGGTGGCTCACGTGGCCCAAGTGGTCTAGTGGATAACGCTTTGGTGTTTGAAACTGTGGGCACTGGGTTGAGCCTCGGTGGGAACATCATCAACCCTCACTGGGGAATGCGGGTACATCCAGTTGCCGACGAGTCCAAAATAGGACGAAATGCGCTTTATCCTTGACTCCGCTGCTAGTCACCATCCACCAGTTATAAAATCTAATTAATTGCTCAGACATCTTCGAAGCATCTGCACAAGAAGCCGACATGTCAACCTGAGACCAAGCGCTCTTCGGTCCAATCAATCGACGTGAAAATCTGAAATAAAAAAATCAATTCAGTTAACATATCTGTTTTTTTTCTATAGTTGGCTCATAAGGGTTAGTTTTATTTTTATGACTTGGTTTGTAAGGGTTAGCTTTGTTTTTGCGAGTTGATCACTGGTTGATATCAGTTAGAGAAGAACCATTGAAAACCAGCCAGGGAGTACTGGACAGTCAGGTGTTTCATCAGCCTAGTTTGGAAATCATCCACAATACACACCCACATGGTGGGATTCGAACCCAGGACCTTCCGGCTACAAGGCAAGCTAACTCGTATACTACTCAGCTACTGAGACCCGACTCCTCAATAGCCAGCCCATCAATTCTAACTCTTACCAATTCGTGGTGCATTTAGCGCGACTGGCACCAACCAATGTCGTCGGTGGGACATCCATTCTCACACTTGACGTCTGGATGATGGACCTCACTGGTCACAAGTTTTCACTAGAACTCCAGGAAACTCCGTCCTGTAGCCAGTCAGTCACTAGCGAGCATTAGATTAATTTTCTATAGTTGGTTTTGCAAGGATTAGTTTTGTTTATTTACAGTTGGTCACAATTCTCTAACGGATATGAATCCGTGATCAACTCGTAAAAACACCATTTCTGTATCAAAAATGTGATTAGTAATCAAATTGTAACTAAGGTCCGGAGGGGGGTCGGCTGAGGATTTGTAAGAGGGTAGTGGCGATGTGTTGTTGTCAAAACAAAAACAAAACATAGTTATTAGTGTGAATCATCAACTCATAAAAGAAGTTGAATAAGCGTAATAATACAGTTACGTCATAAGATGAATAGTTTAATTAATGAATGAGTTGTGATCAGGATGTACATAGAAGCAAAGCGAAACATGGAATTACGGAAGAGTTGTGAAATTACAAATGTTAGTAGAAGTCAACAATAACCTTTAAGCTTATTTCTATTCTTTTTTGGAGAAACCTGGTGTAAACACACACACACACATACAAAAATAAGAATATAACATGCGAGTGTACAGCTAAGAAAATGAATTCGCCGCCGAAAATAGGCTATTGACTTCACCTGACTTGATGTTTGGTGTGCTTGTCTCTTTTTTTCTTTTCTTTTCTAACTTCTTATAACATTTGTAATGTTTATAACTCTTACGTAATTCCATGTTTTCCTTTACTTCTTTCTATCTATGTGAATCTTAATTACAACTCACTCATTAATTAAACTATTCATCCTATTACGTAACTCGTATTAAGGTTTATTCAACTTCTTTTATGTCTTGATTTCACGCTAATAACTATCTATGAATGTTCATCACTTTGTCTTCAATAATTCATACTGTCGACAAGTAGATGGAATAGCTATGGATGGGTGGTTCACCATTAGGCCTAATATATTTAGCTGACTTCTTTCACGCAAAACTTGAAAACGGGAAATTGAAGGACATCATCAAAGAGTTTGGTATGTGTATTACCGTTGTTTCGCTGATACATTTATCTTAGCTGATGAGAATGTTAACGTAGACGAAATTGTTGCTGAAATTCAACAACATCTACCCTTTGCTTACCTTTACCTGTGAGGAGGAGTAGGAGAATAAACTACATTTCCTGGATGTCTGTCTGTCTGTCTGTTTTCGACATAGAACTTTGCACAAATGTGCGCCCGTTCAAGTCGCCACATTCCGTGTAGCACGCGAAGCAAGAGAAGAAAGTACAAGAAAAGCATAACAGAAACAGTGAGCAGAGGTGTGAGACAAAGGAGTAATAAAGAAATACAAAACAGTTTCACTGGAGATCATAAGTCACAGGGAGTGGATGCATCTGTGCCACTGAGAACGATTTTGAGCCATGTCACCAATTGTTTCCAACCATAGATTTTTACAGTCCCGAGGACCCCAGCCTGGAAGTCTACACCTCTCTACGTGGCTTAGACCAACTGTTGTGGATTTCATTGACTGGTGCCAAGTTTTCGTTTGACCTCCGCTAGCTTTTTTCCAGCCTGACCCTATATCCGCTAACATTGCTCGTCGAGGGAGGCGATGGCTTGGCATACGTAACACATGTCCTAACCATCTCAGTCTTTGTAGCTTCACGACTTCGTCGATTGATTTCCCTGTTTACCTAGAACTCTACGCCTAACCTCCATGTTGCTCACCTTATTATGCCACTTTACACGGGAAATAGAACGCAGGCACCTATGATCAAAGACAGCTAGTCTTTTCATGTCTTCCACTCTCAGTGGCCAGGTCTCACAGCCATAAAGGAGGACGGAGCGGACTGATGAGCAGTACACCCGCCCTTTGGTCGATAGTCGAACATCTCGTCTACGCCAGAGTCGGCGTAAACTGGAAAATGCGAAACGAGCCCCTTGTATTCGTGCTGAGATTTCGTCAGAGATCAGCCCGTTGGCACTGGCCAATGGTACTTCCCAAATAAATGAAGCGGTCAACGTGCTCTACCACTTCACTTCCTATTTTTAAACTAGGCGTCGATGTAGTCCAGTCCTGTAACATCATCTTGCATTTGGCGGGAGCGAGTCGCATGCCAAACATTCGTAGATTGCGGCTCAAGGTGTTTAGAAGACTCTGCATTTTGTCAGCGTCCTCGCCTAGAAGGACTATATCGTCTGCATATTCCAAGTCAACGAGATTATTCCCTGGTAGCAAGTCAATCCCTGATTTTTTTTAGTCACTTAGGGTTAAGTCCATTAACACATCTATGATGAAGTTGAATAGAAAAGGGGATAATGGGCATCCTTGACGGTCACCACTGGTCGTCATCAGTTCAGATGACAGCTCGCCGTAAGCCCTCACCTGGCTGTATGAGTACGAGTAGAGTGCCTTAATCAGTGCAATATATTTTCTTGGAATTCCCTTTACAGCCAAGCATCTCCAGAGAACTTCCCGATCGACAGAGTCGAATGCTGCTTTTAGGTCAAGAAATATAATGACTGTTGGACGCCGGTAGGAATGGCTATGTTCTAGAATCTGTCGGAGGGTGAAGATATGATCAATACACCCTCTTCCTGGTCTAAAGCCTGCCTGGCTCTCTCGTGTTTGTGCTTCCCGAGCACCACTCAGTCTACGCATGATTATTGAGCCTAAGACTTTAGATACTATATTAGTCAAGCTGATCCCTCTGTGATTATCACAGGAAGACTTGTCTCCCTTCTTGTATATGGGGATAATCAGTGACTTACACCAACCCGATGGGACTTCTTCTGATTCCCAGACGCTGCCTAGTACCTCAGTTAATCCGGACAGTAAGCTGTTTTCACCGTACTTAAATACCTCTGGAGTCATTCCATCAGGATGTCTTGCTAAGTAGGAGAGAAGATGGGTTACTTGAGAGAAGCGTGTACAGAAAAAGCACATTTACAGGACACACTTCCTTAGATACATGTCTATTCAATATAAAAGAAATGTTATTAAATGTCTTACGAGCAGAGCAAGAAAGATGTGCATGAATGACTTCTTACAAAAGGAATTTGAATATATTCACGATTCTTTGACGGAGATAGGCTATCTGAGTAGTTTCATAAAGAAACATATGAAAACACCAGAGAAAAACCTGAGACTCTGACTGCACGTAAGAAACCTCTATTT
This sequence comes from Trichobilharzia regenti, assembly GCA_944472135.2. Lineage (NCBI taxonomy): Eukaryota > Metazoa > Platyhelminthes > Trematoda > Strigeidida > Schistosomatidae > Trichobilharzia > Trichobilharzia regenti. The sequence continues at coordinate 3,623 of CALYDD020000021.1, read as the reverse complement.
ATTAAGTTACAATTTAATGGTGACTTATCAAGTGAGATTTATTCCAGAGACTTTCCAGGAGTATACGAAGAACTCTTTACGCAGCACACCTATGTTTGTCATTCTCTAGCCGACGAATGATCGGGACACAAACGTAGGATAAGCTTGATAGTTTTGCCATATCTATGTGCATTATCAATTCAACTGTACCTGCGGTGACAGTTATATTGGGCGTACTACTAGACAGCTTAGCCAACGTGTTAGTGAACATCTCCCATCATCGTGGTTTGGCAAAGGACAGACAAAAACAATCCTTAGCTCCATCTTGTCACATTTAGTTAATAGTGGTCATGTGTGGAGGAAACGAGAGCCTCCAAAATAATTCGTCGTATCCCACCGTATCTTTCCAATAGACTTCGTATTCGTCTACCACACATAGCTGAGGGATAGGCATTCGAACTATTAAGCCTAAACTATGCATTCAAAAAAGTTCGTACAGCCATTATCCCTTTCTTGTTGGCCTATTTTAAGACCTAACCAACTAACTGATGACTTCTCCACCACCACTTACTTATATTTAGACCCCTATCCTGTCATATCTTCGTTAAAAACGTATTTTTCTTTACTTTGCTTGCAATCTAACATTGCTTAATCGGTTCATTGTTTGTTTACTAGCCTTTATCGACTTCTTCCACTGAACATTTGTTTGCTTAATCATGATGTTTTTCATTATTCGTGTTATCACAGATTGCCTCACTTTTTTCATCCTTATTACTGACTGGATCCCGGTAGATAGCCGAATGTGTGCTGTCCGCCTGAACGGATCAGTAAGAAGGAGGAAGGACTGCACTACTCGCCGATGCCTTTTCGTAATCTCCGCCTACGCCCCCACTGACTGCAGTTCAGATGAAACGAAGGATGAGTTCTACCAAAAGCTGTCTAGTTTGGTGGAAAGGCTAAACGCTCAGACATAGTCGTTCTAGCTGGTGACTTTAACGCTCAAGTAGGGAAATTGTGTCAATCTGAGAAGGATGTCGGTGGCACCTATGGAGCTCCGTGCCAGCGAACCGACAACGGTGACCGTCTCCTACAGTTCTGCTCTGATAATCATTTGTTTCTTGTAAGCACTAACTTTAAACACAAGGAAGACACTGTTTGACTTGGAGACCCCCTTCATCAAACCAACGCTGGACACAAATAGACCACATAGCAATAAGCTATCGTTGGCGTGGGTCGGTAGGAGATTGTCGCTCCTTCTGGAACACGTGCGTAGATACCGACCATGCACTGGTCCGCGCTCGGGTGTGCTTACGACTGAACGGACGTAGGAAACAGCTGGCGGTAAAACCATCACGTCCCCAGCTCGATCAGGAAACTAAATCCGTATTTGAGGAAGAACTAGCTAAACACATATCTGTGTTCGACAGCTGTGCTCACCCTGAAGAAGCTTGGAAAAATATCCAGGCAGCCATAGATACAGCTGTAAAAGCTGTGAATAAGGTAAACCCAAAGGTGAGTAAAAACCACTGGATCTCCACCGCCTCATCCGAACTGATAGATGCTAGAAGACTTATTCCGGCGAGCTCCGAATTCAATGAGGAGCGAAAGCTGCACAAGAGGAAACTTACGAAAAGTCTCCGCAAGGACCGTGAACAGTGGTGGGCGACAAAAGCCAAAGAGATGGAGAAAGCTTCGAGGATAGGCAACACCAGGCAACTCTTTGGACTCATCAGGGAAACGGGTGGGAGAAGACAAATCATCAGTGAGACAATCTCGGAAAAAAATGGCACTATAATTAGCTCCCAGGATAGACGACTGGATCGTTGGAAAGAGCATTATGAGGAGCAGTTTAATTTGCCCACAGCCACGCTCAACCTTCCGAGCATCCAACACCTCCCTGAATGGGATATAGACACAGGTCCTCCGTCACTAACTGAGGTTACTAAAGCTGTCACCAATCTGAAACTAGGCAAAGCAGCGGGACCTGATGGAATGACTCCAGAGGTATTTAAGTACGGTGGAGACAGCTTACTGTCCGGATTAACTGAGGTACTAGGCAGCGTCTGGGAATCAGAAGAAGTCCCATCGGGTTGGTGTAAGTCACTGATTATCCCCATATACAAGAAGGGAGACAAGTCTTCCTGTGATAATCACAGAGGGATTAGCTTGACTAATATAGTATCTAAAGTCTTAGGCTCAATAATCATGCGTAGACTGAGTGGTGCTCGGGAAGCACAAACACGAGAGAGCCAGGCAGGCTTTAGACCAGGAAGAGGGTGTATTGATCATATCTTCACCCTCCGACAGATTCTAGAACATAGGCATTCCTACCGGCGTCCAACAGTCATTATATTTCTTGACCTAAAGGCAGCATTCGACTCTGTCGATCGGGAAGTTCTCTGGAGATGCTTGGCTGTAAAGGGAATTCCAAGAAAATATATTGCACTGATTAAGGCACTCTACTCGTACTCATACAGCCAGGTGAGGGCTTACGGCGAGCTGTCATCTGAACTGATGACGACCAGTGGTGTCCGTCAAGGATGCCCATTATCTCCTTTTCTATTCAACTTCATCATAGATGTGTTAATGGACTTAACCCTAGGTGACTTCAGTTTTTTTTGGATTGACTTGCTACCGGGGAATAATCTCGTTGACTTGGAATATGCAGACGATATAGTCCTTCTAGGCGAAGACGCTGACGAAATGCAGAGTCTTCTAAACACCTTGAGCCGCAATCTACGAATGTTTGGCATGCGATTCGCTCCCGCCAAATGCAAGATGATGTTACAGGACTGGACTACATCGACGCCTAGTTTAAAAATAGGAAGTGAAGTGGTAGAGCACGTTGACCGCTTCACTTATTTGGGAAGTACCATCAGCCAGCCAACGGGCTGATCTCTGACGAAATCTCAGCACGAATACAAGGGGCTCGTTTCGCATTTTTTAGTTTACGCCGACTCTGGCGTAGACGAGATGTTCGACTATCGACCAAAGGGCGGGTGTACTGCTCATCAGTCCGCTCCGTCCTCCTTTATGGTTGTGAGACCTGGCCACTGAGAGTGGAAGACATGAAAAGACTAGCTGTCTTTGATCATAGGTGCCTGCGTTCTATTTCCCGTGTAAAGTGGCATAATAAGGTGAGCAACATTAGAGTTCTAGGTAAACAGGGGAAATCAATCGACGAAGTCGTGAAGCTACAAAGACTGAGATGGTTAGGACATGTGTTACGTATGCCAAGCCATCGCCTCCCTCGACGAGCAATGTTAGCGGATATAGGGTCAGGCTGGAAAAAAGCTAGCGGCGGTCAAACAAAAACTTGGCATCAGTCAATGAAATCCACAACAGTTGGTCTAAGCCACGTAGGAAGGTGTAGACTTCCAGGCTGGGGTCCTCGGGACGGTAAAAATCTATGGTTGGAAACAATTGGTGACATGGCTCAAAATCGTTCTCAGTGGCGCAGATGCATCCACTCCCTGTGACTTATGATCTTCAATGAAACTGTTTTGTATTTCTTTATTACTCCTTTGTCTCACACCTCTGCTCACTGTTTCTATTATGCTTTTCTTGTACTTTCTTCTCTTGCTTCGCGTGCTACACGGAATGTGGCGACTTGAACTTCCGCACATTTGTGCAAAGTTCTATGT
>CALYDD020000020.1:0-12127 GCA_944472135.2 Trichobilharzia regenti | reverse complement strand
TTGTAGGGATTTGATTGATTTCAGGATTTCATCATGAGCTGACATTAGTTAGAGAACCATTGGAAAACCTGGGAGTACTGGACAGCTGTTTCGTCCTAGTTTGGGACTCTTCAGCAGTACGCACCCACCGGGATTCGAACCCAGGACCTTCCGGTTACAAGGCGAGCTCGTATACCATTAAGCCACTGGGACCCGATCCAATGGTCCTTGAATTCTAACTTCTGCCAATTCACGACATAGCGCGACCGCTAGCCAATGTCTTCGGCGAGTATTTGTCCTCACACCCGACCAGCTGCACCCTACTGGTCACGACTTCCCACTGGAACCCAGGTAACTACCTACCTGAATAGGGCCAGTCGCCAGTGAGCATCTTATTGGTATTCAAGTGTTGGTTTGTAGGGATTTGATTGATTTCAGGATTTCATCATGAGCTGACATTAGTTAGAGAACCATTGGAAAACCTGGGAGTACTGGACAGCTGTTTCGTCCTAGTTTGGGACTCTTCAGCAGTACGCACCCACCGGGATTCGAACCCAGGACCTTCCGGTTACAAGGCGAGCTCGTATACCATTAAGCCACTGGGACCCGATCCAATGGTCCTTGAATTCTAACTTCTGCCAATTCACGACATAGCGCGACCGCTAGCCAATGTCTTCGGCGAGTATTTGTCCTCACACCCGACCAGCTGCACCCTACTGGTCACGACTTCCCACTGGAACCCAGGTAACTACCTACCTGAATAGGGCCAGTCGCCAGTGAGCATCTTATTGGTATTCAAGTGTTGGTTTGTAGGGATTTGATTGATTTCAGGATTTCATCATGAGCTGACATTAGTTAGAGAACCATTGGAAAACCTGGGAGTACTGGACAGCTGTTTCGTCCTAGTTTGGGACTCTTCAGCAGTACGCACCCACCGGGATTCGAACCCAGGACCTTCCGGTTACAAGGCGAGCTCGTATACCATTAAGCCACTGGGACCCGATCCAATGGTCCTTGAATTCTAACTTCTGCCAATTCACGACATAGCGCGACCGCTAGCCAATGTCTTCGGCGAGTATTTGTCCTCACACCCGACCAGCTGCACCCTACTGGTCACGACTTCCCACTGGAACCCAGGTAACTACCTACCTGAATAGGGCCAGTCGCCAGTGAGCATCTTATTGGTATTCAAGTGTTGGTTTGTAGGGATTTGATTGATTTCAGGATTTCATCATGAGCTGACATTAGTTAGAGAACCATTGGAAAACCTGGGAGTACTGGACAGCTGTTTCGTCCTAGTTTGGGACTCTTCAGCAGTACGCACCCACCGGGATTCGAACCCAGGACCTTCCGGTTACAAGGCGAGCTCGTATACCATTAAGCCACTGGGACCCGATCCAATGGTCCTTGAATTCTAACTTCTGCCAATTCACGACATAGCGCGACCGCTAGCCAATGTCTTCGGCGAGTATTTGTCCTCACACCCGACCAGCTGCACCCTACTGGTCACGACTTCCCACTGGAACCCAGGTAACTACCTACCTGAATAGGGCCAGTCGCCAGTGAGCATCTTATTGGTATTCAAGTGTTGGTTTGTAGGGATTTGATTGATTTCAGGATTTCATCATGAGCTGACATTAGTTAGAGAACCATTGGAAAACCTGGGAGTACTGGACAGCTGTTTCGTCCTAGTTTGGGACTCTTCAGCAGTACGCACCCACCGGGATTCGAACCCAGGACCTTCCGGTTACAAGGCGAGCTCGTATACCATTAAGCCACTGGGACCCGATCCAATGGTCCTTGAATTCTAACTTCTGCCAATTCACGACATAGCGCGACCGCTAGCCAATGTCTTCGGCGAGTATTTGTCCTCACACCCGACCAGCTGCACCCTACTGGTCACGACTTCCCACTGGAACCCAGGTAACTACCTACCTGAATAGGGCCAGTCGCCAGTGAGCATCTTATTGGTATTCAAGTGTTGGTTTGTAGGGATTTGATTGATTTCAGGATTTCATCATGAGCTGACATTAGTTAGAGAACCATTGGAAAACCTGGGAGTACTGGACAGCTGTTTCGTCCTAGTTTGGGACTCTTCAGCAGTACGCACCCACCGGGATTCGAACCCAGGACCTTCCGGTTACAAGGCGAGCTCGTATACCATTAAGCCACTGGGACCCGATCCAATGGTCCTTGAATTCTAACTTCTGCCAATTCACGACATAGCGCGACCGCTAGCCAATGTCTTCGGCGAGTATTTGTCCTCACACCCGACCAGCTGCACCCTACTGGTCACGACTTCCCACTGGAACCCAGGTAACTACCTACCTGAATAGGGCCAGTCGCCAGTGAGCATCTTATTGGTATTCAAGTGTTGGTTTGTAGGGATTTGATTGATTTCAGGATTTCATCATGAGCTGACATTAGTTAGAGAACCATTGGAAAACCTGGGAGTACTGGACAGCTGTTTCGTCCTAGTTTGGGACTCTTCAGCAGTACGCACCCACCGGGATTCGAACCCAGGACCTTCCGGTTACAAGGCGAGCTCGTATACCATTAAGCCACTGGGACCCGATCCAATGGTCCTTGAATTCTAACTTCTGCCAATTCACGACATAGCGCGACCGCTAGCCAATGTCTTCGGCGAGTATTTGTCCTCACACCCGACCAGCTGCACCCTACTGGTCACGACTTCCCACTGGAACCCAGGTAACTACCTACCTGAATAGGGCCAGTCGCCAGTGAGCATCTTATTGGTATTCAAGTGTTGGTTTGTAGGGATTTGATTGATTTCAGGATTTCATCATGAGCTGACATTAGTTAGAGAACCATTGGAAAACCTGGGAGTACTGGACAGCTGTTTCGTCCTAGTTTGGGACTCTTCAGCAGTACGCACCCACCGGGATTCGAACCCAGGACCTTCCGGTTACAAGGCGAGCTCGTATACCATTAAGCCACTGGGACCCGATCCAATGGTCCTTGAATTCTAACTTCTGCCAATTCACGACATAGCGCGACCGCTAGCCAATGTCTTCGGCGAGTATTTGTCCTCACACCCGACCAGCTGCACCCTACTGGTCACGACTTCCCACTGGAACCCAGGTAACTACCTACCTGAATAGGGCCAGTCGCCAGTGAGCATCTTATTGGTATTCAAGTGTTGGTTTGTAGGGATTTGATTGATTTCAGGATTTCATCATGAGCTGACATTAGTTAGAGAACCATTGGAAAACCTGGGAGTACTGGACAGCTGTTTCGTCCTAGTTTGGGACTCTTCAGCAGTACGCACCCACCGGGATTCGAACCCAGGACCTTCCGGTTACAAGGCGAGCTCGTATACCATTAAGCCACTGGGACCCGATCCAATGGTCCTTGAATTCTAACTTCTGCCAATTCACGACATAGCGCGACCGCTAGCCAATGTCTTCGGCGAGTATTTGTCCTCACACCCGACCAGCTGCACCCTACTGGTCACGACTTCCCACTGGAACCCAGGTAACTACCTACCTGAATAGGGCCAGTCGCCAGTGAGCATCTTATTGGTATTCAAGTGTTGGTTTGTAGGGATTTGATTGATTTCAGGATTTCATCATGAGCTGACATTAGTTAGAGAACCATTGGAAAACCTGGGAGTACTGGACAGCTGTTTCGTCCTAGTTTGGGACTCTTCAGCAGTACGCACCCACCGGGATTCGAACCCAGGACCTTCCGGTTACAAGGCGAGCTCGTATACCATTAAGCCACTGGGACCCGATCCAATGGTCCTTGAATTCTAACTTCTGCCAATTCACGACATAGCGCGACCGCTAGCCAATGTCTTCGGCGAGTATTTGTCCTCACACCCGACCAGCTGCACCCTACTGGTCACGACTTCCCACTGGAACCCAGGTAACTACCTACCTGAATAGGGCCAGTCGCCAGTGAGCATCTTATTGGTATTCAAGTGTTGGTTTGTAGGGATTTGATTGATTTCAGGATTTCATCATGAGCTGACATTAGTTAGAGAACCATTGGAAAACCTGGGAGTACTGGACAGCTGTTTCGTCCTAGTTTGGGACTCTTCAGCAGTACGCACCCACCGGGATTCGAACCCAGGACCTTCCGGTTACAAGGCGAGCTCGTATACCATTAAGCCACTGGGACCCGATCCAATGGTCCTTGAATTCTAACTTCTGCCAATTCACGACATAGCGCGACCGCTAGCCAATGTCTTCGGCGAGTATTTGTCCTCACACCCGACCAGCTGCACCCTACTGGTCACGACTTCCCACTGGAACCCAGGTAACTACCTACCTGAATAGGGCCAGTCGCCAGTGAGCATCTTATTGGTATTCAAGTGTTGGTTTGTAGGGATTTGATTGATTTCAGGATTTCATCATGAGCTGACATTAGTTAGAGAACCATTGGAAAACCTGGGAGTACTGGACAGCTGTTTCGTCCTAGTTTGGGACTCTTCAGCAGTACGCACCCACCGGGATTCGAACCCAGGACCTTCCGGTTACAAGGCGAGCTCGTATACCATTAAGCCACTGGGACCCGATCCAATGGTCCTTGAATTCTAACTTCTGCCAATTCACGACATAGCGCGACCGCTAGCCAATGTCTTCGGCGAGTATTTGTCCTCACACCCGACCAGCTGCACCCTACTGGTCACGACTTCCCACTGGAACCCAGGTAACTACCTACCTGAATAGGGCCAGTCGCCAGTGAGCATCTTATTGGTATTCAAGTGTTGGTTTGTAGGGATTTGATTGATTTCAGGATTTCATCATGAGCTGACATTAGTTAGAGAACCATTGGAAAACCTGGGAGTACTGGACAGCTGTTTCGTCCTAGTTTGGGACTCTTCAGCAGTACGCACCCACCGGGATTCGAACCCAGGACCTTCCGGTTACAAGGCGAGCTCGTATACCATTAAGCCACTGGGACCCGATCCAATGGTCCTTGAATTCTAACTTCTGCCAATTCACGACATAGCGCGACCGCTAGCCAATGTCTTCGGCGAGTATTTGTCCTCACACCCGACCAGCTGCACCCTACTGGTCACGACTTCCCACTGGAACCCAGGTAACTACCTACCTGAATAGGGCCAGTCGCCAGTGAGCATCTTATTGGTATTCAAGTGTTGGTTTGTAGGGATTTGATTGATTTCAGGATTTCATCATGAGCTGACATTAGTTAGACATTAGCTCGCCTTGTAACCGGAAGGTCCTGGGTTCGAATCCCGGTGGGTGCGTACTGCTGAAGAGTCCCAAACTAGGACGAAACAGCTGTCCAGTACTCCCAGGTTTTCCAATGGTTCTCTAACTAATGTCAGCTCATGATGAAATCCTGAAATCAATCAAATCCCTACAAACCAACACTTGAATACCAATAAGATGCTCACTGGCGACTGGCCCTATTCAGGTAGGTAGTTACCTGGGTTCCAGTGGGAAGTCGTGACCAGTAGGGTGCAGCTGGTCGGGTGTGAGGACAAATACTCGCCGAAGACATTGGCTAGCGGTCGCGCTATGTCGTGAATTGGCAGAAGTTAGAATTCAAGGACCATTGGATCGGGTCCCAGTGGCTTAATGGTATACGAGCTCGCCTTGTAACCGGAAGGTCCTGGGTTCGAATCCCGGTGGGTGCGTACTGCTGAAGAGTCCCAAACTAGGACGAAACAGCTGTCCAGTACTCCCAGGTTTTCCAATGGTTCTCTAACTAATGTCAGCTCATGATGAAATCCTGAAATCAATCAAATCCCTACAAACCAACACTTGAATACCAATAAGATGCTCACTGGCGACTGGCCCTATTCAGGTAGGTAGTTACCTGGGTTCCAGTGGGAAGTCGTGACCAGTAGGGTGCAGCTGGTCGGGTGTGAGGACAAATACTCGCCGAAGACATTGGCTAGCGGTCGCGCTATGTCGTGAATTGGCAGAAGTTAGAATTCAAGGACCATTGGATCGGGTCCCAGTGGCTTAATGGTATACGAGCTCGCCTTGTAACCGGAAGGTCCTGGGTTCGAATCCCGGTGGGTGCGTACTGCTGAAGAGTCCCAAACTAGGACGAAACAGCTGTCCAGTACTCCCAGGTTTTCCAATGGTTCTCTAACTAATGTCAGCTCATGATGAAATCCTGAAATCAATCAAATCCCTACAAACCAACACTTGAATACCAATAAGATGCTCACTGGCGACTGGCCCTATTCAGGTAGGTAGTTACCTGGGTTCCAGTGGGAAGTCGTGACCAGTAGGGTGCAGCTGGTCGGGTGTGAGGACAAATACTCGCCGAAGACATTGGCTAGCGGTCGCGCTATGTCGTGAATTGGCAGAAGTTAGAATTCAAGGACCATTGGATCGGGTCCCAGTGGCTTAATGGTATACGAGCTCGCCTTGTAACCGGAAGGTCCTGGGTTCGAATCCCGGTGGGTGCGTACTGCTGAAGAGTCCCAAACTAGGACGAAACAGCTGTCCAGTACTCCCAGGTTTTCCAATGGTTCTCTAACTAATGTCAGCTCATGATGAAATCCTGAAATCAATCAAATCCCTACAAACCAACACTTGAATACCAATAAGATGCTCACTGGCGACTGGCCCTATTCAGGTAGGTAGTTACCTGGGTTCCAGTGGGAAGTCGTGACCAGTAGGGTGCAGCTGGTCGGGTGTGAGGACAAATACTCGCCGAAGACATTGGCTAGCGGTCGCGCTATGTCGTGAATTGGCAGAAGTTAGAATTCAAGGACCATTGGATCGGGTCCCAGTGGCTTAATGGTATACGAGCTCGCCTTGTAACCGGAAGGTCCTGGGTTCGAATCCCGGTGGGTGCGTACTGCTGAAGAGTCCCAAACTAGGACGAAACAGCTGTCCAGTACTCCCAGGTTTTCCAATGGTTCTCTAACTAATGTCAGCTCATGATGAAATCCTGAAATCAATCAAATCCCTACAAACCAACACTTGAATACCAATAAGATGCTCACTGGCGACTGGCCCTATTCAGGTAGGTAGTTACCTGGGTTCCAGTGGGAAGTCGTGACCAGTAGGGTGCAGCTGGTCGGGTGTGAGGACAAATACTCGCCGAAGACATTGGCTAGCGGTCGCGCTATGTCGTGAATTGGCAGAAGTTAGAATTCAAGGACCATTGGATCGGGTCCCAGTGGCTTAATGGTATACGAGCTCGCCTTGTAACCGGAAGGTCCTGAGTTCGAATCCCGGTGGGTGCGTACTTCTGAAGAGTCCCAAACTAGGACGAAACAGCTGTCCAGTACTCCCAGGTTTTCCAATGGTTCTCTAACTAATGTCAGCTCATGATGAAATCCTGAAATCAATCAAATCCCTACAAACCAACACTTGAATACCAATAAGATGCTCACTGGCGACTGGCCCTATTCAGGTAGGTAGTTACCTGGGTTCCAGTGGGAAGTCGTGACCAGTAGGGTGCAGCTGGTCGGGTGTGAGGACAAATACTCGCCGAAGACATTGGCTAGCGGTCGCGCTATGTCGTGAATTGGCAGAAGTTAGAATTCAAGGACCATTGGATCGGGTCCCAGTGGCTTAATGGTATACGAGCTCGCCTTGTAACCGGAAGGTCCTGGGTTCGAATCCCGGTGGGTGCGTACTGCTGAAGAGTCCCAAACTAGGACGAAACAGCTGTCCAGTACTCCCAGGTTTTCCAATGGTTCTCTAACTAATGTCAGCTCATGATGAAATCCTGAAATCAATCAAATCCCTACAAACCAACACTTGAATACCAATAAGATGCTCACTGGCGACTGGCCCTATTCAGGTAGGTAGTTACCTGGGTTCCAGTGGGAAGTCGTGACCAGTAGGGTGCAGCTGGTCGGGTGTGAGGACAAATACTCGCCGAAGACATTGGCTAGCGGTCGCGCTATGTCGTGAATTGGCAGAAGTTAGAATTCAAGGACCATTGGATCGGGTCCCAGTGGCTTAATGGTATACGAGCTCGCCTTGTAACCGGAAGGTCCTGGGTTCGAATCCCGGTGGGTGCGTACTGCTGAAGAGTCCCAAACTAGGACGAAACAGCTGTCCAGTACTCCCAGGTTTTCCAATGGTTCTCTAACTAATGTCAGCTCATGATGAAATCCTGAAATCAATCAAATCCCTACAAACCAACACTTGAATACCAATAAGATGCTCACTGGCGACTGGCCCTATTCAGGTAGGTAGTTACCTGGGTTCCAGTGGGAAGTCGTGACCAGTAGGGTGCAGCTGGTCGGGTGTGAGGACAAATACTCGCCGAAGACATTGGCTAGCGGTCGCGCTATGTCGTGAATTGGCAGAAGTTAGAATTCAAGGACCATTGGATCGGGTCCCAGTGGCTTAATGGTATACGAGCTCGCCTTGTAACCGGAAGGTCCTGGGTTCGAATCCCGGTGGGTGCGTACTGCTGAAGAGTCCCAAACTAGGACGAAACAGCTGTCCAGTACTCCCAGGTTTTCCAATGGTTCTCTAACTAATGTCAGCTCATGATGAAATCCTGAAATCGTGAATATATTCAAAAATCTTTTTGTAAGAGGTCATCCGTACAAATCTTTCTTGCTCTTCTCGTAAGACCTTTAACAACATTACTTATATATTTAATTGGCACGTAACTAGGATATAACCAACTAATGACACGGAATGTGGCGACTTGAACTTCCGCACATTTGTGCAAAATTCTATGTCGAAAACAGACAGACAGAACTAATGACTTCTATACCATCACCCCTTGTTTATACTTTCAACCCCTTTCTTATCATCCCTTAATCTTATCACATCTTCATTAAAAACGTATCTCATTTACTTCCCTTACAATTTAGCATTACTTAATCATAATAGCTGCCTAAATGAGGTCTTCTGCAGTCAATTATAGTTATACTTAATAAGAGTAAGGAAGATTCAGCAAACAAGTCGGCAGGCTCATTGAGAACTTGACCACTAGGAAATCGTTATTATTGTTCCTCTAAGGTTCCGAGTGGAATTTAGGACTTCAGCAGCATAGCTCCATTTTTCATCCTATTCCATGAAGTCCTCTTTAGTCCCCAGGTCACCTTATTGTTCCACTCGAAGGCCTTGCTCCTAATGCCATTCAATGGTTTTCTAAGCGTATATCCAGTTTATCTCAACTTCCTGGAGCATATTTGTTGGGTGATAGGTTCTTGGTTTGCTCGCGCTCAGAGCTCCTAATTGCTTATCCTTTCCCGCCAGCCGACCATCTGATATTTAGCATCGAGGCAGAGAATTTGAATCAATAGAGGCGCACTGACTTGACCTTTGTTCTGAAAATACAAATCTTGTTTTTTCTTTAATGCTGATTACATTAGATTTCCGCTCTGGTTTCAGATAATGGAGAAGGTCTATCTGTCAAGAGATTAAGAAATCTATTTTATTTACCTTTCTGTGCTTTGAAAATATTTGCGATTGATTATGTTATTCATTATTAAAATGTATTAACTTTATAATCCTAAATATTTACTTCTTTATACTAACTTTAATAATGTGGCTATTCGTCGTCATGACTACTCGCCAAATAAACCTTTCAAGTTTAAAAGTTAAGCAACTGTTGACATTTAAGTATCTACAAAATGTAGATAGACTAAGTCAAGCCTATTGAAGATTGAATAACTCTTTTTTTATATATTTCTGTAATTTATTTAATTCCCATTGTAGCATTAAGAACATAATATTCAGCGAAGAGACTCTTTTCAACGAATTCATCATCAAGTTGTACAATCGTATATATATATGGTTTTCCTTAAGAAATTATATCCGGTGAGGGAATTAGGTCGAAGGTGTGAATATATAAAATAATAACAGTAGTAGTATGAAATGCAATTAAAATATTTGTGATTATAATCAAAGTTTAATGTCAAGTGGCAAAATAATTTTTTTCCTTCACGTTCCCCAGTGGAACATAGGGCCTCAAGCTAGTGGCTTGAAGTTTCTGTAGCAGTGGTGTTTATTTTTACAGGATGGGGTTGCTAGCCTCATGCCCAACCTTTCCTCATTACCAGCGTTATTTCTGGCTTAGCAAAATAATTAATGTCATATACAGAATAATACATAAGGTGTATAGATTTTGGAAAGGCATGCATAATTATAAGATTAGTAGACGAATATAAAATATGTTACATAACATGGTGTGAAATTTGAATTAATATTGTAAAAATATAAAAATGAATTATTTTAGGTTTCAAATGACAAGTGGGTCAAGTGGAAAAGATCAGAGTGCGAATAGTAATATAATAATGATAATAATAATAGAAATAATATAGTAATAAGAGAAAGGTACATAGAATAACTAAATAAACAAAATAAATAAATTCTATCCCTCTACGGCCATATAATTATTTATACCTTTCCAAAATCTATACACCTTATGTATTATTCTACATATTACATTAATTATTTTGCCACTCAACATTAAACTATGATTATAATCACAAATATTTTAATTGCATTTCATACTACTATTATTATTATTTTATGTATTCACACCTTCAACCTAATTCCCTCACCGGATATAATTTCTTAAGGAAAACCATATATATACGATTGTACAGCTTGATAATAAATTCGTTGAAAAGAGTCTCTTCGCTGCATATATTTCTGTGTTTAAATAATGGTCAGGTAGTGATACAAAACGCCGAATTAAACAAGATTTAATTTTTAAATTGTAAATAAATTGATTGGATAAGATATCGGAGGTTTTGTCATCTCCTGGATATTTCAGCTGAGTTCTTAGTTTGATAGGTAGTTTCTAATGAACTTCAATTAAGATGATGTCCTTCAGTTTCTACTTAAAAAATTGAATAGCAATTCAGTGATTCTATGTCGTCATAGTTACTGTTGCTTAGTATAACAAATGTTCGATATCACATTCATTATACCACTAAGCTTTTTCAACCTTGGACATTCTTACTAACCCCTGAAAACTTAACAATAGGGACTTTCATTTGTATTTCCACAAAAATTTACTAATATGCATAAAATATGTTTGAAAGTTTGGTCCATTACTTTGGGAGAATAACTGAATCTTAGCGTCTAGTCACACAGGAAGTTGATTGGTTGGTTTATTTGTTACCAAATATTTCATTCATTAGGAGATATTGTAAATGTGTATAAATTTAGCTGGATTCATCATCCTCAGATTACCTTCTCCTTTGAACCATTGAATATGGCTAATTAAGTTTATTAAGTGTAGTCATTATTAAGAAGACAGTTGCAGCGAAGAGAATTTTCTTTTCGACGAAGTCATCATCTAGGCATACATATACATTCGTGTATTTATATCAAATAGATGGGAAAGTTCCAGAATAATCTCTGGTTAAGGGTCAAATTAATAAAAATTAAAATTAAGAATTAGAATGCCATAATAAACAGGGGGACGGATAAAACAAACAAAGTAGCACCATAATAACTAAGAAGATTGACATTGTGCAATTAGGGGGTTGGAAATGTAGAAATAACAAAACAGACAGGATGTCTGGATAAAAAATCTAATGTGGTGAATAATTGTTTATGCAATCAGGGATTAAATATATAGAAATAGTATTCATATTCATTATTCATATAAGTATAAAACTTGGGCACTTTGGTAGAGTATACCTCTATCATAGATCATTTGATAAACCACAGTGTTATGCAGTAATATTAACCGATGGCGACGTTTCGAGCACAATTTATTGCTGCTCGTAATCATATCAAGTAACTAACACTATTTTTTTCCTTCATTCATATACATGAGTGGAATTGATTAGACATTTGAATAAAAATCAATATAGGATAATGCGCATTCAGAAATAATAATAATATGAGTGTTATTGATCAAGTACAATCAGCTGGGAAATAGGACGAGTGTTTTTATAGTCAAAATAATTAACTTGTTAGAATGTTATAATGCATGTCAATTGGAATAGAATTTTAAGATTATTTATTATCCTCTTCTGATTTGATTGACTGGCGGTAATAATGTCTTTCAGCTTACCTTTCTCTGTGGTATTGCTAGTATGAAGTGTACAATTTTGCTCGGTTTTAAGTTTTCCTTATCCGATACTGTTTTTTATAAGTGATATCACAACAAAAGCGTGTGTCTAATTGTTAAGCTTTGTATGCTTCCTAATCTTAAACACACACACACACACGCACACGTAACAGATGAATATAAACAT
>CALYDD020000019.1:0-52006 GCA_944472135.2 Trichobilharzia regenti | reverse complement strand
GGATCTTTGCCACCCACCATGATGCGAAATTTCAATCTGATATCATTTTGCCTAATAAACATCCTCCTTGTTAGCACTCTATCCCTTAACAACTGAAACACACAGATTGACCAGACCGAAATAGTCAGCCGACGTCGACACGTAGGCTATCGAAACGGGCAGCTCAACGACACCTGGGGAATCAAATGACGTTATTTGATTAGTAATGACTTCTCGTGGAATTCAGAATGTGTGTTTCAATCTCTTTTGAGCTCTAAAACCGAATGTACCTGTTGGTGCGTTGGTGGCACAGCGTTTATGATTCTCGCCGATCATGAACATGGTCCGGGGTTCGACGCCGACGCACACTTTATATCTATGGTCGTTCTGCGAAATTCGGTCTACCGATATGATATTCTGAAAATTCCACACTTGTACCAAATATACGGTGTGGCGTCAAGCTGTAATCAAACAAATAAAAATCACAATTCACCCGTTCTTAACTTCAAGTTAGATTTCAGCTATAACCACCATTATTCATTTTTTTCATTGGGACCATGGATTATTAGGGTTTATTTCATCCTGCTTCAAGGCTTTACAGCAGTACACCCGTAGAATCCACGAGAGATCGTAGGCGGTTTTGAGGTCGCGACTTCGTTCAAGAACTATGATAGAAAGCCGGGCTCGTCGTATTTGATCAGGTACCGAAAAGCTGCCTACTATCACGAGTGATATTCCTGATTGTAGTGGACCGGATTATGCGGGAAATTGTGAATGAGACCAAGAAGACAGGCATACATTGGACCAATGAGAATACGCGAGATGACTTGAGCCTGAGTCACATCAACCATCGTTGATCATCATCAACTTTGAACCCTGTGTTTATTAAGTTGACCGAAATCAGTCAATCGATCGAAATTAATCTGAGGGAAGTCATCTCAATACATGTCATGTCGTTGACAATGGAGTGAATGTATTTCTCAAGTGTCTCAAGGATCTCATTTCAACAAGGTTATATTTATGAGCAATAGAGAGATATGGTTAAACCTGCTATCATGAACATACGATGAAATGATACACATTCATGAAGGTAACTTATAACAGTCGTAATATCGGCGTTATTACTTTGTATTTCATGAAAATATTACTCATTCATCTGCATAATTCTGTGATATTCGTATAATTAAGTATAAATAATTCATATACGTTTCCCATATTTCCTGTATTTAGTTTGTGTTCAGAGAAATGACACACGTTCTCTGGGGAAATTCTGATTTAGTTGACTTTACATACGATTCACTATTTTTTGGAAGTCATTAACCATGTCATTTCATACATATTATCCATCGTGATTCCAAGAAAAACTTTAAGGGCGTGATACCTGACAGACATTTATCTATAAGTTTTTATTCTTTCGTAATAAAATTGCTTAATGTTTACTGATGTCAACGCGGAAAACTATTCACTCTCACTGAATTACCGTTTCTGCAATTGTTTATCAGCATTTTTATGACAAATCAAATACGGGAGTTGTTTATTGTAATACAGGATCATTCAATACTGGTCAGTATAGTTAATCTACAAGACAAAGAATATAAACTTGCGTTGAATCAGATAAACTAATGGCACACAGTCACTCTGAGTTATTAGATAGCTTCAACGAATTTCATGACTTGTAATGTTTTCCTCTTGTCTATTTGCAGTGGCGAATTTCAGCTTGTGATAGAATGAGTCGTCAGTCCAACTGTCTGTGACCAGAATAAGAATTTGACTTTGTAAAGAATCGGTTTCAAGAGTTACGAAACCGCGCACTTTGACAAATGATGAGACGTAATGATTAACGATTCATCAACGATACTTTTCAAATATAAAGGACAATCTCAAGAAAATCACTCATGAAATAAGAATTGAAACGTCAGTGACGAAATTCAATATCTATTGTTTCCTCTGACCTCCCTCAAATAAAGTGACTTTGTAAATACAGAAAAATATTTTTTCAAATAATTGTTAGAAGGACATAATAGCGAAATGATATCAGATAGGCGACCATTCAGAACTAGTGTGTACTGTCCAGCGAATAAGTCCTTCAATAAGAATCTTCACAATCATTCAGCTAAAAGGGTTCCCTAAATCAAAACCTGGATACAGAAATGATATTCACTATCCATATCAAAACCTCAGCTTCTAGGCATCAAACATGGTTATGCTTTTGAAGAAAAGGCGCAAATTCAAGGTGGTTGTTAAGGTAGCAATAATGTTGCACCTGATTTGGTGAAGCGCTTCTTTTAGATTATGTGTGACAAAATTGGTTTGGATATTGTACTCGTCAAAGTTGCTGCCTTTTCCAAAATTATTCGCATGAATTTATTCCTGTCAGTGTTCACTTTTTAAATCATTTTTCGAATCATTGTTTTTCTATTATGATTACTGATGGAAACTGAGGGCTGAGAGTATGTGTGCTTAATTGTATCACTTATTACCATCAACTTCTTCGAAAACAGCTTAATACGATGATGTTGAAATTCATCTTCACTTTATGGAAGTCGTCTTGAGAACTTATTAAGTATTGCCACGGTCTATTTCACCGCCTCATCTGGAAACCATGCCTCCAAGATTTTTCCTTGAAATATCTGTTTCTAGAATTTGACTATAAACATCTTTTACAATATTCACCCTACCCAATCTCCTCGACGTAGCCTATTCTAGAAACAGCATATCAATATTGAATATTGGATTCCTTAGGCTATCAGTATATTTGTATTGTGAATTCATTTGGTCATCAAAAAGATGTTTGTGAGGTGTTCTAAACATAATGATGTACACTGATTGATGCTGCGCTGCTGTTTGTGAATGTGGAATTGATAACGCCTTCCAAATATTTTTCAGATGTGAACAGAATTAAAAAACTGGCATTTCATTAGTTTTCCATGTCTAACTATGCTCTGATGGTTTCCAACTATTTCAGAGGACTGTTCACACAGCTTTATCAGTCATACCTGAAGGTGTCATTTGTAACTTATCATTCAGGTCATGTGGTTTGTCTTTGTATACACCGGATGCAATCACGATGTCTGAAAATCTACATGAAATGCTCGTTTTCTCTATTGAATCTTCAGTTACGCTGTGACTATAATTATCGCAGAGTTGCATCTTTTACCATAATTTCCATCGTTATGAAAGACCTACTATTAAGACAATGTAATGAAGTATTTTATCTGTGTGAATTTTCCAAAAGCAACATCCATATACAAGCCAATAACAGTATTATCTTAGGTAGTGGCAGCTAAAGTAAACAAAATATTCGAGGTGAAGTACAGAAACTGAACAGTTGCAGATTCGGAAACATCCCAAACATGCCTTCATAATGAACTCACCTTCCGATGAATGTTGAGCACATTCAAGCAATAAATTGTATGCATTGTAGAGAAGCAGCACTGTTCACCATCATCTTCACCACTGCTTCATGTTAATGACGGCAATTGGAAAGCGCTCCCTGGTGTTTGTGCAGGGCGAAACCATATAAAGTATTCATCCGAGTCAAAATACTCTCTCTGTTTACCACAAGGGTGATTCAGAAGAAAATAAGACACAGTAACATTGTTAGCTCTGGAAATTCGAAGAGAAATAATCTGAACATTTAGAATTTGTAAAATCAAATGTTTCAAATACATTTAATATGAATGTAAATTTCATACAATTGTACAGTTCAAGATGTCTGAAGTTTCAACTTAAACGATTATATTGAAAAAAGCCTATGAATTACACACTCACACACACACACTAAAGATTTCACAAATCTGTTAACATCATAAAGAAAAGAAACCATCATTCTTATATCTCAAAAATATCACTATGTTTTATCAGTCAGCTTTTGCGAAATTTACGTATTTCTATTGAGAATAGAAAACATCGATAAGACAATCGAATTTGAACATTCTCTACTTCTGTTAGAACTACTTTTATTCTTTATAAAATTGTTCAATATATCACTCACCGTGTTGTCTCCAGTAAAAGTACCCTGTCAGAATGTAAAACCTTCTTTTCAACTTGCTAGTGTTGTGTTAATTTACCCTTGTATAATCCATTCACAGCTGGAAATCGTTAGCGAGGTGAGCTGTTTACAGATCACTTCGTCATTTTGGTTTGTGATGAAATCTAACTCGAAGATGAATGGAATGCTCGGCATCTATAATGTAGGCTTGAACATATCTGTGAATATTGGTTTTTTGTCAACTGCTTATATGCATAGGATGATGTTAGGAAATCCGTTGATGAACATGCCTAATTATACACCCAATTCAACTGACTTCGCGAGACTTATCAAACCCATGGAGGGAATCGTTGGTTTCCAAACGTAAATTTGGGATGATCATGAAGAGGTAGTGTAACTCTCCCCCCTAAATGTTCTCTTCACTGCATTCTCAAAGCATCCTGTTAATATTTAATAAATGTACACAGAATTTAAAGAAGCACACAATCAGAGTGCCTTTAGCCATCTTCATTGATAACATAGAATAAATTTGAGGTTTCGAATTATGAAGTAGAATAAAGCCACAAATTTGATTGCAATATGCATATTTCTGATCACTTGTGAAATTGAGATTGGTGAATACTTTTCAGTACAACGGGATTGTTCATTCTTTTATTGCATCCAGAAAGCATTTAGGGATGGTTCATCACCTTGTTAGTAGTCACATGATTCAGAGCGAAACCCTGAACTTTACCACCCTACTGATTCATTGCCTTTAGTTTATTTGTAAAGCACATGAATCGGTGAACGAGTTTGCGGATAACCACAGACACAGATATGTATGCGTAAAAACGACAAGAATGAAATAGGGCTACGAGAAATGATAATTTCTATTCACAGAATTATGATTAAATTGATTTTACTGAAGTTACTGATTCCAAACACAGGCCTTCACTTTCTAGGAGTGAGACCTTTACCTGGTCATGTTTTGTGTAAACGGATTAGAATTAGGTACTGGCTACGTGACTATCAGCTGTAAAGTTTAAACGAATTCAAGCGAGAAAGACAGTACAAGTACATATATCAGTGAAGAAAACCTCAACAGAACCAAGACAGTAGTAAGAACAATTAAAAACGATGCTCCTTCTTAGTCTTCTAAAATCCCCAAATCAATCAGTTCATAGTTGAAACCGTAGATATACTTACGGCTAATATATCATGACTAAAGCTGCTAGCTTGAATATTGTGAGAATGTGAACGAACTCAATAAACCGGAATTATTTTCGAAGGAAGATCTAATCGTCTTGTGTCACATTATCATTACCAGTTTAGAATATATTTATTTATATATCTTTGTTGTTAACTGGTTTTTGTATTCCATTCCAGATCTCCAGATGAATATTTGAGTATTGGCCACAAACCAAACATTGATGTCATGCGACATAAACTTCGTGAAAGTGTTGACAGCAAGGCTTATCACGGCTAATTATCGCACAAACATCGAAATCAGATCTTTGTTAGCACTCAAGCTCATTAATAATATATTCAAAGGAAACTTGTATATGGGACATTGGGGAACAGTACATATTAACGAGAAGCGATAAGTTCTACATCAGTTGGTAAAGACATCAAGCAGTAATAGTGTACCTTTAATTCCGTCTATCTTTGAAGTGGATTTTATAACAAACCAAAATGATGAAGTAATCGGTAAACAGCTCACCTCGCTGAAAATATCCAGCTGTACAGGGGAAAGTCAACAACACAATGCTTACAAACTGAATAGAAGGTGTCACAATCAACGAGAGTATTTCTACTTGGTACAACACAGTCAGTGATACATTGAACAATTTTATAAAGAATAAGAGTAGTTCTTACAGCAGTTTAAATTCTATTCTCATATTGATGTTTTCTATTCTCAATAGAAATTCATAAATCTTGCGAAAAATGACTGATATAAAATGATGATAGTTTTTGAGTTGTAACAATGATGGTTTTCTGTTCTTTGTGATTTTGAGAGATTTGTAAAATCTCTAGGGTGTGTATCATAAGCTTTTTTCAATATCATCGTTTAAGTTGAGACTTCAGACATATGTAACTGTACAAATGTATGAAATTATTTTTAGTAGTGTGTACTTTCTAAGTGAATGGACTGTTTTTTTATATCTATAGGCAGACTTTGATGCAGTTAATATTTTTTTCTACATTCAGTTTTTATTATCATTTAAAATAAGTATTTTCTGTATATCGTCGCATTACATGTCGTTTAAGACTTAGTATAAATAGTCAAAGAAGTACATAACGCTCACATTATTTCGCCTCGATTTTACGGAGCTAACAATGTTACTCTGTCTCATTTTCTGCTTATTCGCACTTGTGATCAACACTGAAAGTAGATCAAGTAAGTTTTGATGCTTTTCGAGTTAACGTTTAATGTAATGCCTGTCTGAAATCCTGAAGAATTACTTTGCCAGAGATTTCTACATACATATTTTTAGTCAGTGTTGTTCTTCATGTCAGGAGGCACAAGAGTAATGAATGATCAACACGTGAGCTGATACAATACGTTGATAGAAAGTTTTGAGATTGAATGCCTTCTGAAATATCTTCTTTCCGACGGGAGCTATGCCACAAGTCATAACCATATTTCCTTTTTATAAAAGGCATGGAATAGGAAGTAATGAGGCGATAAATTCGGTGCATGTGTTGTGAAATATTATTCGAATCAATGGAGTATATCAACGGGAAATCAGTCTGTCTATTCGCCATTACTTTTAAGGATCCACACAGTAGCAGTGTAACAGTTTTTGTATGTTTTTCCTTGGTCATCAACAAGTGAATTTGAGGTTGAGTAATAAGATTTTTGTGTAACAGGATATCGTAGACTAATGATGCAATTTTTCATTGGTCAGTTTGATTGGCGCTGGTGTATCTGCATTGAATATATCAGTGTTAGTTGAGTGCTCGTTTGCGATCCCAGTTGGATTTCAGTAGGGAGCACGTATATATCGAATAGGACAGAACACGTGTCCTAGATTCCACCGCTTGCAGCATCCGAAGTGATCAAATCACGTAGTGATCTGAAAATTCAATGATGTTCTTCTTATAATCAGTCAAATTTTTGTACATACGCATTCTGAGCACAGGTTTCAGCATGCTTTTGCATTTTTAAGTTCCGAGATTCATCGCAGTGTCACGTATACTAGATTTAATATCTGATATGAATATGTCACATTCAATTATGAACTGACAATGGATACAGGAGTTGACCAAACCGTTTGTGTGTGTATACTCACGACACAATTCCTCGTCTATTGTGCTTCATACATACACTTCGAAGGAATGAATTGAGCAGTTGAGCTATCTTTGCTGACCATATACGAATTGGAAAAAGGGGCAGGTTTAAATTAGTAAGTGGTGACTAGGCGAAACAGTGGGGAAAGTAACACTTCATGGAAGAACCATTTAAGTGGTCATACTATGTTTCCAACCGTCAAAAAATCAAAATTGGTGTGAGTTTTATTCAGCAAGCAAAAGTGCGATATTCATTTGTGTATTTCTGTTGTAGCAACAACATGCACTAAATCCTTCACTGATGATTTTAAATTAATCTGTTGTGTCTTTTAGATTTCTGAAGAGAAGTGGTATGAAACTTCAACCGCCTTTGCCAACTATTTTGCCAGCTGAACTGATAATTAATTCAGACTGACATATTTTCATTTAACTGAGACATTAAATTTGTTCTCTCTTTCTGAATAACAGTTGTTCATCCAACTTCGTGCTACGTCATTTCTTTCTGTTTTGAACTCATTACTAACTTTCATCATCATTGCATGTTTGAATTATCCAGTGAATAATAGAATGTTTTTTGCAGTTTACTCTCATGTAATGTTGTTTAACATAATATAATTTCAACCATTAATTTATTTATCTTAATGATTGTTTTCACTATGTGAAATACGAGTCAGTGATCCTTACTCACAAATGTGAATCTTTGGTTCATCGATCTAAGGTCTCAGTTCAAACTGTTTTGCATTCTACCTGCTCTCTCTGTCAAACTCACTATCGTCTAAGCTTTATTCATGCAACGCTATGCACATTCATCTGGAGAAAAGCGCTTCATGGAGTTATATCATCGGCTTCAATGGAATGATATACGCTGAACTGACTAATGAAAATTATTCGAAAGAATGACATTAAACGCATTAACGGAACACAAATTTTGATTTGGTGGAAAGAGATGAAATAAACGCTTTCAGATTTGATTATTTCTACAAAAACGATGGTCACTGCATGTTGTTTTCTCTGAAAACATCGATGAAAATTAGAATTTCTGTTGCTCACCATTTAGGATGCATTATATGAATGTGTATGCAACTAATTGGGTGAAGAGGTTTCTACTGGGACTGCAAAACATTGTTTCAGTTGCAAAGTCTGAAGTTTTATTCGGATATTTTTGATGTCTCATTCTGCTAAACCAAGTAAACTTTAGACATACTTCATACATGCAGAATTATTCTTGAATTATGGGCCATCTAAACATTTCAACTGTGGAGCCAGATGTTTGTACTAATACTCTTTTAAGTCTGAATACCACTTGTGTTTTTGTCAATCATCCTGATACATGATACATAAGTTATATGGAGGCTCGCAGACGCAACTGAGTGATGAGATGGCTTGGCAAGTAATCTTAGTTTTGTACTGAAGGGAGTTGATCAGTAATAATTGCAAGTTACTTAAGAAAATGGGTGTTTTTACTTGTAGAAACTTATCTGTTATTATTCCCTTTGGTTCTGAGTAGGCCTTGACAGAACGCCTCCATTCCTTACTCTTTCGTGCAGTCTTCCTTTACAGGCTGCACTAGTCCACATAATATTTCATATCACTCTAACAAGATCCAATCCGTGTTATCCTTGTCGTTCCCCGTTCGGGATTCAGTCGACAGCTGGCATGACACGCAGTGTTATTCGACGGTCTCTTCAGCTTGTATTCAATCCAATCCACTTATTCGTCCTATTTTTCGAGCAGTAGGTTCTTGACCGGCTATTTTCCGGAGGTTCTTGCTACTCATATTTTTTGGCTGACCATCTGATCTTCAGTATGGAGTCAGAGAAGGCAGCCGCTGATAAATGCCTGTAACAGCCCTTTAGAAATGCATTTCATAAACAGCATAGTTTTGTCTGTCATTGTTTCTGATGGAAGAAACAACAAAGGTGGTTAGACAGACGAAAGAAATAATTGGTAAGTCAAAATGGTTTGAAACTATGCCGAATCCATGTAAAACACCTAAGATATACAGTAAGATAAATCCACATAGAGAAGGATATCCGATTAGATTTTAGAAACACACCGACGTATGTGCTGTCAAGATTTCTCTCAATAGTATTAAGAAAAGCAAGAGACAATTCAAAGGTTAGAATTGAAGATTCATTGAATAACAATCACTAAAGTAGACGAATAGAAAGATTAGTCAACTTGTATGTAAACAGTTCGTGAATTTCTTCCAAGGAAATTGGGACAATCATTCAAAGCACTCATTGAGTGAAGTGTGAAATCTGAAAACATAGGATTTGTCTAAGATAGGGTACTATATTAAGCATAAAATATGACATAATATACAAGCTTTAATTTTGAGGTGTCTGTGGCTGAATGCCGTCAAAAAGCACCGTCGATGTGCGTCAATGGGTAAAAACATCAGAGCTTTGTGAATGGCGATCCACATGTTATTTGAATATCACGTGAATGTCAGACACAGAATAAGGGGAGACGGATGAACAGTGATCAACAGCAATGGGTACATGAGTAAAGCATATACAGCAAATAATGTTCGACTATAATACTTTAATTGCTATACATTAAATAGATGGAAAACACAGTAAATGAGTTTAATCTCTGTTAACGTTTTCACCTGTCCCTAAGTCTGCCCACATGCTTTCATCTCTTCTTCACGTGGCCCCATGTCACTCTCGTACTGACGAATAACTCACCGCTTCCCATTCGAGTTCCACACGAGCAACGGCCACGTGTTGGTTTCATCAGAGTGTGGTCAATCCACCTCCATTTCTTCCTGCTTATTTGTTGCACAATCGGTTTCTGGTTAGTTCACTCCAAGCGATCCCTGTTGCTGATCTCCCTGGCTATTTGGTCCTTAGTATTGAGCGAAGACGGCTGTTGATGAATCTCTGTAGTTTGTTCGAAGTGGCCTCCATTATGCACCAAGTCTCTGACCCGTATAGTAGCACTCACTTCATACTGGAGTTGGAAATCCGGATATTATTTTCATTTTCATGTTGAGTGGTGCTGTAGATCTCCACAGAGACTTGAGGGAAATGTGAGCTTGCCTAGCTTTCCCGATCCTCGCTTTGATATCCTCGTAGTTGAAACGATGCTTCTCAGGTAGGTGAATGAGATTGTTTTTTCCAGATAACTCCCATTTATGCTGATTGTTGTCTGTTGTTGTTGCTGCTGCTGTTGCTGTTGGCTGAAAATCTTCATTACCTCTGTTTTCTCTATGTTCACCCGAAGGCCTTGCTATCTTTCTCCAACTTGATGCTTCTCACTTACATATCTTCCAGTTTGCGGGAAATCAGACATACATCATCGGTGAAGCCCGGATCCTCCAAGCTATTTGTGTGGCTCCATTTAATGCCTATTTCCTTATTACCCGCTGTCTGTCGCATTATACAGTCTACCGCAAGCAAGAAAATCATTGGAGATAGAAAACGGCATTGTCTTCACTTCTAAAGATTCCATGAGTTTACCGTTGTGGATTATTTCGCATTTGGCATTATCGCATATCTGTTGGATGAGATGATTAATTGTTGGCTATACCCCGCTGCCAAGGAACGTAACCCTAAGTTCCTGTTGTAACAAAGACACTTCAAACCGATAATAACTATGACTTTCTCGACTTTAACTCCAAAACACCAGTACTTTAGGAAAGTTGTATTGTTTGGTAATTAAAGTCTGGATAAGTACAATTCTATAAAATATGTTTACAAATAAATACAGTGTACTTTTGTTCGTATTCTTTCGTCTTCTTTCGACTTTTACACGAGTGAACCATTCACGTCTTTGAGTTGCCCGCCAATGACGACCAAGGCGAATGAACCAACGTTCAATGTTCAAGTTCACTTACACTCCCTGGCAAAAAGGGTTTTACCCCTTTTTCTCCATTGAGCCGATAACCTTAAACTGAACTGGCAACGCGTGAACCTTGGCCAACTGGGACTAGGCTAAACTGCAAAAGCAAGACAAAAAAGCCCAGCACACAAAAAGCATACCACGTCACACCCGCACGCTCTGACACTCCCATGACATTGTATTGTGGAATATAGATGACTAACAAACATACGACGTATCTGACCAACCAAGCGTGGGCACAGAGTAATTTACACCAAAGATAAACACATTCAAATAGTAAATTGAAATTTGAAGGGCCTTTATTCGTGCAATTACGCTCTAGTACACGGTTGGCTTATCCTCACTCAACTGACCATTGACTTTCGTCCTTTCAAGAGGACCGATAATAGCTAACAATGTCACAGTGCAAGGCACATGACTTCATCGACGTCACCTTCATTTTGGATGACAACACCAACGACGACTGGCTGATACCAGTTGATGAACTTAGCGGTGCATCAGAACCTGTCGCTGTTCGATCTTTAGAAGGTTGGTTAACTGCAAGACTACCACCACTGCTGTCTTTTATTATTAGCTCCAGTTTAGCTTTAACATCTGTTGATAGGTGGGCTACACGCTGATCATTTGACGGTCTCATGAGTATCCACAGCTTCTACCACTGCATCTGCCCTTAATTCTACTTCACGTTGTACAGAACCATTGTCTGACTCAGTAGTAGTAGGCATTCCGCCCGTCTCATCATGATCAGCCAAAGACAATTGTGCACTGTCATGATCATTATCAAAAATATTCACTTTGCCGCCGTTTATATTGCCGACTTCATCATTTTCAACCTCTTTAATAACAGCAGTAGATGACTTGGATTCTTCCTCATGAATCCTCAAAGGTTTAATACCTTTACTCTGACTAGCAATACCTTGAAAACTTGTGGAGGCAGAACTTGATGACAGTGACTTCACATTTAGCTTATCAATAAACTTGGTCACTTCTTCACAGTTCTCTTTTTTATGCACTTCTTGCAAACGGACGAAACACAACTGTGTTTGTCATGCAGCTAGTAACCTATCTGTTGAGGATATGCCACGAAAGCTGTCACACTCATTAGGTTTGTAAGGATTACCAGACACCATAAACCTTTCTCGATATCCACTTTTCTGGGACCCTTTCATCATAAATGATTGAGTTTTTCCTTCTGATTTCTCTATTCCAGGGGTGGGATGCAGTATACTAGCAAACTTGCTCAAAGCTTGGTTGACACTGTCTTTCACCAGGCTCACAAAATCATCCACCCCGGTCTCTAAACCCTCCTCCTGTAGACGTGAACTGACTTTTATGAACTTCCTTTGTGGACGAACCGGTAATCTCTTGGCAACAGTCTCAAGCAAAGAACTTGAGTTGAACTCATCCATATTGTTAAGATAAACGAGACTATTTCTGTATACCATTAAATTATCCAAGAACTCTGCGAGTTCCTCGGAGGTGTCACTTAAATGCGCCTTTTACCTTTACCGGTATCAAAAATACCACGGGATATCATAAATGTCTCATATTTCTCTTCTTCCTGCCTGGAACTTCCATGCAGATTTGACTTCACACCACTTTCACACTGTCCCAGTGCTTTCTGAGGTTGATCTCTTCGCTAGTGTTGATTTGTGTCTCGGCCATTTTCCTTATGATCGCAGTGAAGATATCTTTTGTATCCTGATCCTTCAGTTTTTCAATATTGAACTTGGCTTGTGGTCTATCTTCATCCCCTGTTCTTTTGAAATTTGATTTTAATTTGGAGTGTTCTTTGTACGAGATAGTGGTCTGAGCCGACGAATGCTCCTCTTCTTACTTGTATATCCAGTAAGCTGCGCCTCTACTTCCTTGAGCAGCATTG
Organism: Trichobilharzia regenti; assembly: GCA_944472135.2. Taxonomy (NCBI): domain Eukaryota; kingdom Metazoa; phylum Platyhelminthes; class Trematoda; order Strigeidida; family Schistosomatidae; genus Trichobilharzia; species Trichobilharzia regenti. Next base: position 39,035 of record CALYDD020000019.1, on the reverse strand, counting down.
AGATGAAGTCAATTTGGATGTTAGTTCGCCCGTCTGGTGACACCCATGTAGCCTTGTGGATATTCCTGTGTTTGTATACGCTGCCGCCAATCACTAGTTTGTTGAGGGCGCAGATGTCAGTGGAGATTTCTCCATCTTCATTCATTTCTTCGACAGCTCTACCCATAATGAGTTCTCTTCTTGTGCTGTCTGGCCCCAGTTTGATTTTCATGTTTCCCATTAGTATTATAATATCACCGACTGGGGTATTGTCCATTGTTGCATGTAGTTTTCTGTAGAACTGTTCTTTCTTTTCAAGGTCGCCACTGTTTGTGGGTGCATACTATTGAATAACTGACACTCTCCTTCTTTTTGAGTTGAGTCCGGCATTCATTATCCTAGGCGAAATCGCCTCCCATTGCATCGGAGCCTTCGTTGCCGCTGGTGACATCACTATGTCCACATCATCGGTGTGCTCGTGATTGTCTTCTGGGTGACCGGAGTAGATCAAATACTCTCCTGTTGACAATTGAGTTAGTTCATTCCCATTCCATATGCTTTCAGATATTCCCAGTATTTGGATACCATATCTTTTCATCTCGTTTACAATCTGGGCAGCTTTGCTAGTCTCGTACATGGTGCGGAAGTTCCATATACGCACACATACTTTTTCCTTTGACGCAAGGTGATTCATCGTGCTGAAGTTTCCGTAGCAACTTCCTTTACACGTTAGGATTGCTTGCATCACGCCTGAGAAGGGTGGTTGTCAGATTAATATATAGTTTACAGAGGAGAGACCTTGTGGGTTGCTCCCCATAGAATCAGGAAAACAAGCAATTAAACAACCAAAACAACACCAGCAAAAGGAAAAATAACTCACAACAGGAAGGGCAGCGTTAACAACAATAAAAAATAACCTCGGCAGTATTATTACAGTCAGGCATAGTTTACAAAAATGATGTCAAAACCATAGACTCACTGGCTTAGGCCGACGTAGACATGTAAATCCATCAATATATACAATTATAGTTATTAGTCAGTGTTAAACAGTCACAAAATGGCAAACAGACAGTTATAGGTTTTATCGGTTTACAAGAGTATATCCACAGATTCAGTGTTCGAAAGGCAAATAATTACAGTAAGTTCCAGAACTTCTTGGCACGAAACTCCATAGTAATACGAGGTTCATATTACTGAGTAAATGTGGTGTGCTAATTGAAAAGCGCGTCAAGGACTAAACACTATTATTAATACTATTCCATAAATGATCAAGTTCAGAATATGTCAACCCTGATGAAGGTACATTACGATGCAGGTATTGGACTCCCGGCCGTGGCCTACAATAAAAGGCAGCACTCTCAGAATATATGAGCGTAATATACCTCAATGTCCATCGATAAATTCGTCATTCATTTTTTCTCAAAACCGTTTACTTTGGTTATTCCATAAGTTGATCGTTGCAGCTGTGGTGTTCCTCCTTATGGCGCACCTACTGGAACCATGCCTACTGGTTACTTTCTTTCAAATCTCTGCACATTATGACGTAAACATTAACAATGTTTATTGTCGTATCATGAATTACGTGCTCACAAATTTCTAATGACTGACGAAATGACTGACTTGCGAAGTATTCGCAAAATACAAGAGGGAATTTTTAATCTCACTTTATCACTGAAATGAGAGCACTGATCTGACGATGAGGTTTGAAAATACGGATGTCAGTGTGTGCCTTACACATTTTTATGACATTAAAAACCAAGGATTACTTCCAACGATTTATTTATCGTTCACATAGTCACAGATACACTTTGGTATTATTGAAAAATGACAAACTCGAATATTCAGTTGACATTCGAATATTATCATGCATTCTGATTATACAGCAATAATGGTCAAGTTGTTTAATAATTCAGGTTGGTTGTTTGTCCCACACATGGATAGATACATAAACAGATAGACAACATTTACATTTTGATGAATGGAACTGATATGAACACCTGGATGGCTGATGAATTAGTCTGCATTTGTGAGACATAGTTCAGGTCAAAAACCTGCTCCCTTTTCTCGATACTGAAGATCAGAAGACCGGTCAGGGATAAACTACCTCGTTGAACCAACCAGCAACTTATTTTCTAATATATTCACAGAAGAAAACTTGAACTTGCATATTCCGCATACACTCTGAGGACCTCATCAAGCGGCATCGCAATTCAGGCCATCTCGTGATATCTGGAAGAGAAGCTATGAGTTGAACTTTGGAGTGTGACATAGAGGAGCACTTGTGAAGAGGAAATATATACTTGTGCATAAACGTGGAGCCAGCTTAAAGTGATGGCAGAGAACCAAGTCCAACGTCAATATACTAGTGAAAATCTAAATTCTACTTGGAATGCAATAATGAATAATTGTATGTCCACTGTTAATTCTCCTTTACATGGCTGCTTTTACTTTTTCTCAAAACTTCCAAAACAGTGCTTCTTTGGAAACGTACATTTTTGGTGATTAAATCTCACAAGCTTTGCAGTAGCAATTTACATGTTTATGTGGGCATAGTTGTAACTGTTTTTTATACTAGATATGATGACATTGGTGACATTCGATGCAGAAGTCCCTGTCTTGTGCATCTTGAGACTAGAGCCTAATGTTCAAAACAATCTGGTTCGAATCGTGCATACACCAATGATATAGTGTTGTTTGGCTCATTTTTACTTTAGAATTTTCAATCATCTTCATATATAAAATAATACTCAAATGTCTCCACGTACAGCTTAATCACAATTACCTTCAATTTGAAAGTAACTCGTTTACGTTACACGCAACTAATCACCTAATCCTGCTTGTTTCAGACTCCATACCTCCTGTGATTTATACCCCTCTCTCATCTCGCTCATCAAATTTCGAGTCAAATTGAAAATCAATATCTTCTTTAATCTCGTAGAAGTCGTCAGCTGAATACTCTAAATACACCGATATATATACTTTTGAAATTACATTGAGAGATATAAGACTGATAAGTAAATAATCTACATTAAATTAGTCATGCAGAAAGACACGTGCGAATGTTTTCCAGGTTATGTTCAAACAGATAAGGAGAGAGAGATTGTGAGAGATCAAAATTAAGATAAATTGCATTACGCTTCAATTACATCACTTAGCTTTATTAACCTTTATTGCTTGTTTTAAATTCGTATCGGGAAATAAATGTTTTCAATTCTTGAAGAAGCGTCTCCCAAAAGGCACTATCAATGCACTAAATGATCTAGTGAAATTGAAGTGTAGGATTGCTAAACACTCTGCACGACGAGATTTTTTGAAGGAATGTATCCAGAATAATATTTATCCTCGAACATTTTACAAACCCTTGCGTAAAGATCATTTGAGACCCACACGGGCAAATCTTTACCGTCTTGCTGAATCACATTTGTGCTCTGAAACTGATGAAATCAGTAATTTATGCCTATTGTCAAGTAAACTGATCAGTGTACAAAATGAATTAAATTTTGTATGTTATATTAAATTCACTAAATATCTGCATGCCACATCAAAAAAGACAAAAGAATCAGAAGAAAAGAAACTGAAGGAGTCACTTCATCCGGAACCGCCAAATGAAATTTTCCCAGTGGATATATCTAATTATGTTCACAATTTGTCTGATATTTCCCTATCGAAAGAACAAGCAGAAATTCTGTCACTGGGATTCAAATTCTGTGCTCCCATGAAAAAGATAAAGCAAATTGATATCGAATGCCAATGCGAAAATCTTTATGATCAACTTATAGGGCTACATGCCACGTCCAGTGACAGCGAAAGCTGGTTGAAAGCAAAGATGTTTGATATTGCTCATCAATTTCGAGTCATGCCAACCAATCAAAAGTCACATATCACCAAAGAACACTGGAGATCTTCAAACAAGCTCCGAAAAGACAAAAATCTTGTTATCTTACAAGCCGATAAAGGACAAAGTGTAGTGCTAATGAACAAGATAGATTACCTCGAAAAAATGAATAAGATTCTCTCTGATGAATCTAAATTCAAATTGGATAACCGCGCAAAAGACCAAACGTTATCAACCGAAAGGAAAATTGTGCAACATCTACGACAACTCTTCAAAAATAAATACATTGACGAAAACACATATAAAAATATCAAACCGATTGGGTCACAAATCCCAAAACTATACGGACGCGTAAAAATACACAAACCAGGAGCACCGTTAAGACCCATACTCTCTATGATAAACTCACCATACCACAGATTAACACAGTGGCTAAGTGAACTGTTGCAGCCCTTACTGAAACGTTTCGGAACACATATAGTTTCTGATTCATTTCAATTTGTCAATCAAATTAAAGATTTCAGTGTATCCGATAAGCATTTAGTCTCTTTCGATGTTACCTCCCTTTTCACAAATGTGCCAGTTGTTGAGACTATCAACTTCATATGTAAAGAAGCTGAAGACATACCCATTCCAACATCGGAATTGAGGAAATTACTACTTTTATGTATTAAAAATGTCCAATTCCAATTCAACGGGCGTCTGTTCCGTCAAGTTGATGGTGTCGCAATGGGAAGCCCTTTGGGACCACTTTTCGCCGACTTATTCTTGTCACGCCTAGAAACCGGTGCTTTGCAGCAACACATACAAGAAACAAATGTATACCTAAGATATGTTGATGACATTTTTATTGTCTGTGAAAGCAGATCAAAAGCGGAAGATATGTTGATAAAATTCAATTCATGCCATCCAAATCTCAATTTCACAGTAGAACACGAGGAAAACGATACTATGAAATTCCTAGACGTTTTCCTAGCCAAAATGAATGATGGCACAATCGAAAGATCTATATTTAGGAAGTCTTCATGGACAGTACAGTACATACATTTCAAGAGCTTTGTCCCAATCCAGCACAAAAAGAACCTAGTCAGAACACTGTTCAATAGAGCACGGAAAATTTGTTCTGACAGTACTATTGAACAGGAAATAAAATCGCTGAAGGATATTCTATCTAATAATGGATATCCTGAGAAGTTCATTAATAAATACTCTAAAGAAACTACCCCTTGCAAAACAATTCAGACAGTTCCAAAGAAACCTGTCTATATCAATTTGCCATTCAAAGGAGATGACGTACAAGAAGTAGTGAAACGAAGACTCGACAAAGCCATCAAGAGAACTTATTATGCTGCAAAACTTGTTATCCTTAACACCACCAAGCGAGTGCTTCAACAATCTGGGAAAGACCAGTCGCCAATCCTCGACACTTCAAACTGCATATATCAATTTGAGTGTGTTTGTGGCAGCAAATACATAGGTCGTACGGAAAGGCGATTGTCCACTCGCATGATGGAGCATTTGCCAAAATGGTTGAAAACAGCTGAGTGCAAAGTCCCAAAATCCTCAATAACAAAACATCTCGTGGATTACGGACATGATATCGACGCCGTCAAGTCATTCACCATCGTCAGCAAACAAAGAAACAAGAAGATGCTTGCAATTGCAGAGGCTTGTGCAATTCGAATTTACAAACCAGCCCTCTGTATACAAAAGGAGATGGTCGTCACTCTGAATCTACCATGGTAATACGCTTTACTTATTATTCTCTACTTGTTATTACTATTATTCTACCTCTTATTATTATTATTTTTGTTATTATTACTACCATTATTATTATTATTCTTGATTCATTTAAATCTATGCTTTATCCGTAAGATTATCTTAACTCACTTCAACACTATTATTATTATTGTTATTAAAACTATTACTATTGATATTAGTCTGTTTGCAATTCTCGTTATATTCCCTAATGACTAATTGTTTATTTAAGTGATGTAATTGAAGCGTAATGCAATTTATCTTAATTTTGATCTCTCATACTCTCTCTCTCCCCTTATCTATTTGAACATGACCTGAAAAATATTCACACCTGTCTCTCTGCATGATTAATTCAATGTAGTTTGTTTACTTGTCAGTCTTATATCTCCCTATGCAATTTCAAAAGTATATATATTCGTGTATGTAGAGTATTCAGCTGACGAGTTCTACCGAAATATGATGAATTCATTAAATCCTGCTTTATTAACCTTTATTGCTTGTTTTAAATTCGTATCGGGAAATAAATGTTTTCAACTTAGATAAACAATTAGTCATTACAAAATATAACAAGAATTACAGACAAGGTAACATCAACAGCAATAGTTATAATAAAAATAATAATTGAAGAAAACAAAATATTCTTGATACAACATCCAAAAGAAATCATGATTTGTGGCATATGATGTGATGCAATCAAGTTCGAACTTAACTATGATGTAATCCCCCAATATCTATATCTTTACAACATTTTCTTTAAGAATTGCAGAACAATAACTTGAAATTGAAATAAAAAAATGCGCGAGAATTTATGTTTTATCAAAGAACATGATTGACTGAAAAGAAAATAAGTGATGGACAAAAGTGCACGCATCAAACTCGAAAAAGCTTTGGCGATTCATTGTGATTGAAACAGGTATACGCTAAACTAAAAAGAAGGCAATAGAGGATCTGAATTTTGATCATGATCTGTGCCTTAACCATTCACAAGAACAAACGAACAAGTTGGTGAGAGCTGCAATGAAGACAGGATTCAAGTTGAATCAGTGTAGCGAACATAGAAAACAGATTTGCAATAACCAACTACAGACTACCATCAACATCTGCCTTCCCAGGATACTAAGGAACAGGTGACCCAACAATCTGACAAGAAGCTGCGTCAATGCAGCAAACCAGTCAGCACCATATTGCTGAACTAACGAATAGTCAGAAGGAAGTGGAGATGAAGTATGTGTATAGTGATCAGACATTTCTGGTAACACCATTCACCCTGAACGCCCTCGATTGCAGGGATAATGGTAATCGAAGTTCTGTGAATCGACCTCATGATAACACGAGAGACATAATGTGAACAAGGAATGGAAGCTTGCATACAGCCGTGGAGTTAGCCTTCAAGTCATCAGGAAACAGAAGTTTATGTCAATGTTGTAAATGAGCCCTCTGTTTCACTGAGAACACAAACAATGTACAATAGTCTGTGACCTGTGATAATAGTTGTCACTGGACGTAGAAGAAGTTTATTGATTAAGTTACCTTGAAGTGTCGTAATTAAGTATTGTGGAATCGAAAGATAACAATAGAATCAACACGAATATTGAGAGGTCACAGAGAGTCAAAGACTGGTGAAATTTCCAAAATTGTTCTCATTTCTGAATTATCAATTCAAGAAGCAGAGATCTGATTGAGAAAACTACAAGTTGGATTTCAGTTCGAACCATCATTAGTCAGAGAATGACTACCAAACAAGGATTATTGGATATAATTTTATCCTGCTTCAAGGCTTTTCAGCAGTACACCTGTAGAATCCACGAGAAATTGTAGGCGGTTTTGAGGTTGCGACTTCGTTCAAGAATTATGATAGAAAGCCGGGCTCGTTGTATTTGATCATGTACTGAGAAAGCTGCCTATTATCATGAGTGATATTCCTGATTGTAGTGGACTGGATTATGCGTGAAATTGTGAATGAGACCAAGAAGACAGGCATACATTGGACCAATGAGAATACGCGAGATGACTTGAATTACAATCTCATCATCCGTCGTTGATCATCATCAACTTTGAACCCTGTGTTTATTAAGTTGGCCGAAATCAGTCAATCAATCGAAATGATTCTCAGAGAAATCAAATTCAATACATGTCATGTTATTGACAATGCAGTGAATGTGTTTCTCAAGTGAGTCACTCCTGAGAATTAATGAAAGTGGCTTTCTTCTCTAACTCACATTAATATATGTGTAAAACTTGTGCACTGTGTTAGTAAGTAATTCCATATTAGTTTGTTTATTAGATGCATCATACAGTGACACATTTAATAAACAAACTAATATGCAATTGCATTTCCTACCTCCTGGTGCACGATCACACTAAGCGATGAGCATGAAATGCATGAACTTTTGTAATTGATGAGTGAAGACACTGTAACAAAAGTATAGTGCATAAGGTGATTTACGAGTGATGATATTTGAATGATATGCATGGTCGCTTAATTCACTTATATAAGTAGTATAGTGCGTGTGCGTATGCGATACAGTCTCACCGGTATATATTGTATCGAGAAAGGTGAATTAGAAGATTTTGTGACAGAATTCTTCTAAAAATGACGAATTTCATGTTGCAATCGTATTTTCTGGAAATTTTCCATCATTTTTGCAAAATGGACATTTGTGGTATGGTAGTTGATTTTATTACAGGTAATGACTGCTTCCTTCGCGGGTTAAGGTCGTTGATACTGCGCCACTTTTTGCAAGCCACCATGCATTTATGTTCATGGTGGCTCAAAAATAACAAAATAGATTATTCGGTGATTTTCTGCCTGCCTACAATGAGATAGATGATCTCACTTTGTACAAACCAATCACCATGTATTTTCGACTGTCTGTAAACAGGGCGTCAATTAGCCACACCATTGTGATATTTATTTTATTTTTTTTAATTTTTGTTTTACAGCTTGATTCCACACTGTATTTTTTGTACAAGTATGGAATTTTCAGCATGGATATCGGTAGCCCAAATTTTGCAGGCCGACCATAGATATCAGGTGTGCGTCGGCAGGGGGTCGAACCCCGGACCATGTGCATGGTCGGCGAGAGTCCTAACCACTGTGCCACCGACGACATTGAACAAACTTTGTACTCTGGCATCTGCTCATGTGAAGAGATGATGATAGATGCAATAAAATCTCCATATATATTAATAATTACCCTCAGGTTAAAGTTTAGCCAAATTTTTCAGTGTGTCTGGTCTCTATCCTTATTTCCATTTGTTTGTGTCACTGAGTGAATGACTCTGCATATTGCCGCATCTTTTTTCTAATCAGTGAGAAGAAGAACAAAAATGAGCAGTGTAAGCTTGTTTACGACTAACTCGTCAGCTCTCACTCCCTGTCTATCTCCTCTATCCAATAGATTTGTAGTCCATAACAATCACAATTGAAATGATTATCATCATCACCAATAATAGAATTTTTTTAATTTTTAATTTTTTTTGTTTACAGCTTGATTCCACACTGTATTTTCGGTACAAGTATGGAATTTTCAGCATGGATATCGGTAGCCCAAATTTTGCAGGCCGACCATAGATATCAGGTGTGCGTCGGTGCGGGCTCGAACCCCGGACCATGTGCATGTTGGGCGAGAGTTCAACCACTGTGCCACCGACGCAGATTCATTGCTTACCCCCACGAATAGATCACTGATCAACGTTGGAACATATATTTTCCACACAATTGACTTCCTCCACTTCTATACAGCTCCACTACTTCATGCGAGCTTTCGGTTCATCTTCACATAATATTTTCTATTTTCACATCATACCAAAACCATGTTTGTCCCTGATCTTTCAGGTTGCATTCGAGGAGTGGAACAGTGTGTGGTGTCACTCGATGATCATCACCGTGTATATCCGGTCAACCTTCATTTCCTACTGAATATGCGTGAGTGGGACCATAGGTTGTTGTCTGGCTCTATTTCACATCTCTCACTCCCTGAACCTCAACTGATGCCGTTTCATGTCATCTGGTGCATTTTATGGCCAGATAATTAGAAGTTTTTTATCTAAGTATCTGACTATTTCTAATGGCTTTATCCCATCTTCTCAATGAAGCTACACGTGATGGAGTTGATGATTTGTTGTTTCACTGCTACCATCTGACCTTTGACTATCTGTGAATGACGTTCTCGTTCTGTTTCATTCTTGCACACAGCGATTCGATCTAACCTCACTAAGATCATATTTATTGATTCTCAGGTTTTGTATGTTGAAGTGAGCATACCTGTGTATGCACTTGTATGTGATTCTGACTTAGGCAGATGAGTTAGTTGTCCACCCTTTTACTGTCAATCGTCTCTTCATCATACCTCATACATAAAGAATGCTTAGTGTATGCAATCCTGAAGGTTGTAAGTGATTGCTTCACCGAACACTGTACACATGTTAAAGAAGCCCCTGAGTGCATCAGATGAGCATGTGTCAAAATCAGTTGTGAGTGTAGTAATCATTGGGGTTAGGTGAGCAATGGGGCCGAATGTCTATGCAGCTAAAATATGATGATGATGATGAAAAATCACTCGATACACATCTTCAGTTGATTGTTCACTTGTGATGCTGATCATCGCAGACAGCATACGACCCTCCCGATTATCTTCGAAACGGGTGAAAATTGCTGACACAACGGTCACAATAAACAAGGTGGTGAATTAATTCAGTAAAGCTTCAAGTCTTTTGACCTAATGGGAATGGAAGCGAACCTACTAACAGGACCATTGTAGTGGAATATCCCCTCTTGTGCAGGCCAAGATATTCCCTTGCAGAATGTGTTAGGAAATGACCTACCTGTAGACATGTGCATTTGAAAAGTCTAGACAGTGGTGGAATCCAGTTGTCTATCGTGTGTGATGTGTCCAAACTCACTACGTGTTAATCAAAAGGCCTGAAGCAAAGCAAGTGTTCACAGAGCCAACACTCAGTGTGGAAAATACTCGTTAATTCAATCGGAGTAGAGTGCGATAAGCCATCTGCTCCACAGTCACTCAAACATTGAATACACAATCGTCGATTTCGTAGTGTTTGCTTCTTATTTCATTCAATGTAAATTGTTCATTACATTCAAGGATTTATGTGTGTTGTGAACAATGACGGAAAAGTCATAACACGAGTGTTACTTCAAAATATCCTCACGCAGGTTATAAACTAATGGTTAACTATTATTCATCTGTAATATTTATCCCTGTACATCAATCCGTAGATTATGTGGTTTGTTAAAAGTCGATAGAGTGGATTGTGTATTATTACAAATTTTCGATTAGTACTCGCAGGTTTAGAAGTTTCCAAACGTACATGTGGATATCTATATATGTACGTGTGATAGAGAGGAAATTCACTCAACGAGAAAAAGCTCCTTTGCCTTCGATAAAACGCTAAATGATGACAAACTGACTGTGTGTTATTTCATTTTTGTTTCATCACAACAAAACTAATGATGTTAATAATAGGATACAAATTAAAGGCGATTATTACTGTTATTATTCTAATTATTGCTACTATTATCAACAATGAGAAAGGGACGACTACAATAGTGGTAACAGTAATAATGATAATAATAGCATAATGGAGAGTAGCAATAATAAGAGGCTAAAAATATAAATCATGAACAGAAAGTGTTTTGTGTTCTCCATTCCATTGACTTCCTCACATTCTATTGCCCGTTTCATTACATTCTGATTCCAATAATTCTGACTAGCTGAGAGACTGACGCGATGTAACAACTCATCTTGTTCATTCAGACAATTGTATTTCGATTATTATATGCATATTTAAAATAGCTGACAAACTAACTGCACTGAGTCGTTGGAGATTTCCTTCTCATTCCTGATTAATCATATACCCAGTATAATTTTATCGGTTGGAGAATTTCTATCTACTTGTGAGTAGTATAAGTCCACCGATTCAAATGTATCCGTATGGTCTGAATAGATGCCTATTGGTTCAGTGGTAGAAAGCTTGGTGGAGACACGAGAGATACGAGATCGATTTCTAGCCAGTGAACTCCTTAACATCATCTAATTTACTAGACGTTAACCGCCACCTTAGCGCCACAAGCTTGAAGTCCAATGTTTCACTTGGAAAACAAGTAATCCTAAAGAAAATATGACATATTTTTGAGAAATTTATGTATTCAGTGTAACCTGTACTACTTTCTCTACAGTTACGTAACAGGTGTTTCGAAAGAAATTGAGTATTGACAAAGCCGAATTCTATATGGAATAATGACAGTGATATCCTGCTTTGATTGGTGAGGCATTTAAATTCACAGACCGGGAGCAGGACTCAGATGAACGCAAGTAAAACGATTTAAATAATATCATATAAGTGAATCTCTGTGAGGTCAAATTATTCAGTCGAGATTAGTCAGCTAACCTAAGCACAGAAATATACGTAAATATAGAATGGTGGACTTTATTGAGTAGAAAGTCAAGCTATTTAAATACATACCCTATTCCATGATTACACCAAAATGCTGGGAGCAGTGTAAGCCATAAGATCCGACACTCGACTTTGATGCTAAACACGATTTATCGCTTTACCCATTCGAAATACTTACAAACAACTAAGTGATTAGGTTTAAAAGTATATATGCAAGTGATTGTCGTGACTGGAATATGAGCTATAAATTCTCGAGGAAAAGTTGTGTAGTTAACAGTCCTGTATCAATGATAGAAATGTTGAACAAACTAACGTGTAAATATATATCATGATCATAATTGCTCATTTCTTGAGTACCAAGTGGAACGTCAACATGTTTTGTCATTTTCCCAAGCATAAGTATCCAATCCATCTACTTTTACTGTTGAATATCTCCCAATTACATGCACTGCCAGAGTTTCCTGTTTCTTATTCCTCTTGGTTATTCGTCTGATGCTTACTGTCAACCCAATGAATGCAGCTGTTCACAGTCTGGAAGTCTACAGCAAGCAGTTGGAATTCTTGTTGTGACACGTATGATCATTCTGACTGTCTTTACATTAGCGTTGAAAGTTCAGATCTTATTTGCAGTGTTAAGTGCTGAGAATTTCTATACAACTATTTCAGAGTAATATTCACCTGTTTCCCTTCCATGCTGCAGGTCTTGCAGCATGTAATTGAGACGATGCTGCTCAGATAAAGTAAGTGGAGTAGACGAAGTCCGTAAATTACTTTCACTAATGGCGATTAGTGTTTGTTGTTGTAGATGGTTATCGGGTATCTTTATCATCTACGTCTTCTCCATTTTCACCAGAAATTCTGCTTTCACTGTTTGCCTCACCTGCCAATCTGCTGAACTAAGCTTCCAAATCTTCAAGTTTCTGAGGCAGGAGATATAAATCATAAGTCTATTATTAATAATATTATGAAAGTGATGATTTCAAAATATTAGAGCGACTACATCCGCCATTCCATGTAAGCTAATCAAAATCTAAATTTTCAATTTATTCGCTTTAAATTGAAAGATAACTCGATGTGTGTACATATGATCTTCGGCAACTCAGTGTATTGACGCCTGGAATGTATCAACTAATAGTCATTGGTTGGTCAAGTGATATTCAACACTGAATATATAACCATTAGATATGGGGTAAAATTAGCTCAATATCTTAATTATTATTATTACTGATTCTGTCTATTTGACAGCTCATACTTGCTTAGATTTGCATCGACATATCGTAAGATACTGTTCGAATAAAACAAGTCAAGTTTAGTGGTGTTAATAATGACAATAGTGACAAGAATAATAATAATAATAGTAAAAACAGACCTAATGGCTTCATACTTACGAAAGTTATGCAGTTCAAGAACAAAATAGTCTATGAAAGAAATGCAAATGTTATTTTTTCACATCATCTAATTCCATGGTTCCATGTGTTTTCCAGTAGGTGATCTGTGACAAACAGTTGTATCATGTAAAATCTATTTAAACTGGTATGTTTTCATTCCATTGAAGGAGTGGGCGAGGGAAGGAGGTGACAAGTACCAGAATAAAATGTATGAAAGTACAATGCACCAACATTTCTACGTTCTAGCTTATCCGAGCTATTCTTCTATGGAAGAAAATGAAATTATATTTGATTTCTTTCTTTACGAAATAGCGGGCATGAAGTTTAATCTACAACTTGCTTTGCGAATCACACACTTTGAGGTGGAATCTCATCACTGTTTTCTATCAGAAGAGGTGCAAACAAGTGAAACGGCAGTCTTTTTGTTTAGATCACTTCTAACTAGCTAACCGGCACTGCTGGTCGATGTTGGTGCTGCCCAACTATCCATATTTATGCATCAGCAGGATTCAAACATCTTCATATCTTATCCTGAGTGAACAAAGTTGCAGCCTGAAATCAATGAAACAACCTCTTATTATCGATATGTTGATGGCACATTTTTAGTATGCAGTGATGACAGTTATACGCCTCACCTGTTTGGACAATTCAGTAACACACATGAAAGTATTTGCTTCATGCAGCATGGATTTGATATCGACTGGCGACGACTAAAATATGGTAGTCTCCACAGATCAGTTCATCGAAAGTGTGCATACACCGGACAATACTTAAATTTCACTAGTTTCATATCAAAGACCTTGATATGATTATGAGCAGTTAACTGTACTCAAAACGTCATCAGTAAATATTACTGTGTAACACTGTGAGACTTTATCAAAATAAATTTTATCCATAATGGAGTTATACTCTACCACAGTGCACAAGTTTATTCTTATATCAGTTATATCTATTAGCTTCTAGCTTAGGTCTCAGTAAGATTCTGTGAGAGAAAGGGTACGTGGTGTAGGAGAGGTGTGAACAAGTGTGTGTAAAAGTGTACAATGCAGAGTTTGTATGAAAATGACTACCATCATTGGATGCTGATTGTTTGTAATGTCATGTGATAAACAGGTCACCCATTGTTTATTTAGTTAATGGACAGACAAAGCATATTGTGAGTTATAATGGAATATCGACCAATGTACACATAGCCAAATATGTCAGACTGTCAAAAACAAAATAGACATCATGTGACTACATATCAAATTCTAGGCTATATTTCAAGTCACAAACTAGAATGAAACAGAGCTACAGTGATCACTTGTATTCCATGATCCATTCACCAGCCATGTTTCCTGATGAAATCGAAGATGGAAGTGAATCACGTGCGTTGGAGTCAACATTTGAGAGAGATAACCAATGTTATTAGTATTCATTCCTTTAGTTCCGAGTGGTGTATACCCATTCCAGACGAAATGGAATATGATAGGATAGATCCCATCATGGTGACCTGTGTCCAGGAGTACTGACAAGCACGCTTTCTCTTCACATGACCTCCTTCATTTCTCCATCAGACACACTTGACATGTGGATTCCCATTGTCAATGTAGTTGAAGATTGAACGATCAATTCATGGTTGTTTTTGTTTAAACCAACTCCATATTTTGGCGGGAGTAACCGATACTGCAGTCATCGTTCCAACTTTCGCTGTCCGTTAGTAGACGGAGAAATACTATCAGAAGTATTATTGTGATTTATTGTTATGACACTCATTCTGAGACCTGTGTTGAATCACCTAATGGTTGGCTCTATATTGGTGCAAGAATAAAGGGTTCTTGAGTCACCAATCTGTGTTCTGGTTTTTCACGTTGGTTATTGCACAAAGTTGATGAAAGTCTTCTAAGGACAATATGAAGTCCAGTGTAGTTAGACCTGGACATTGACACCCGTTGATTCTTCACGCCAAATCCGAATGAAATGATAATCTATGGTATATGATGTGATGCAATATAGTTCCATCATAACTATGATCGAATCCCCCACTATCTATGTCTCTCCAGCATTTTCTTCAAGAATTGCAGAACAATATTTTGAAATGGAAATGAAAATGTGCGTGAGTGTATGTTTTATCAAAGAACATGATTGTCTGAAAACAAAATAACTGATGGATAAAATTGCATGCATCACACTCGAAAAATGTTGGTGGTTCACTGTGATTGAAACAGCTATACACAAGACAAGTAGAGGATCTGAATTTTGATGATGATCTGTGCCGTAACTATTGACAAGCACAGACAAACAAGTTGGTAAGAGCTGCAATGATGACAGGATTCAAGTTGAATTAGTGTAGCGAATTTACAAAACAGATTTCTAATAACCAGCTGCAGACTACCATCAACATCTGCCTTCCCAAGATACTAAGTAACAGGTGACCCACCAGAGAGGATAAGCAATGCAACAAGAAGCTGTAGCTATGCAGAAAACCAATCAACACGATATTGCTCAACTAAAGAATATTCAGAAGGAAGTGGAGATGAAGTATGTGTATAGTGATCAAACATTTCTGGGAACACCATTCACCATGAACGCCCTCGATTGCAGGGATAATGGTAATCGAAGTTCTGTGAATCGACCTCATGATAACACGAGAGAGCTAATGTGAACAAGGAATGGAAGCTTGCATACAGTCGTGGAGTTAGCCTTCAAGTCATCAGGAAACAGAAGTTGATGTCAATGTTGTAAATGAGCCCTCTGTTTCACTGAGAACACAAACAATGTATAATAGTCTGTGACCTTTGGTAATAGTTTTCACTGGACGTAGAAGAAGTTTATGGAGTAAGTTAACTTACAGTGACGTAATTAAGTATTGTGGAATCAAAAAATAACAATAGCTTCAACACTGTTATTGAATGGTAACAGAAAGTCGAAAAGTGGTAGAATCTCCAAACTTTTCTTATTTCTGAGATGTCAAATGAAGAAGCAGATATGCGACTGAGAAAACTGCAACTTGGATTTCACCTGGAACCACCATTATTCACAAAACCATTGGGGACCATGGATTATTAGGGTTGATTTCATCCTGCTTCAAGGCTTTACAGCAGTACACCCTTAGAATCCACGAGAAATCGTAGGCGGTTTCTGTGGCTGTGACTTCGTTGAAGAATTATGATAGAAAGTCGGGCTCGTTGTATTTGATCATGTAGTGAAAAGCTGCCTACTATCATGAGTGATATTCCTAATTGTAGTGGACTGAATTATGCGACAAAATTGACATTGAGACCGAGAAGACAGGCATACATTGGACCAATGAGAACACGCGAGATGACTTGAACTTCAGTCACATCATCCATCGTTGATCATCATCAACTTTGAACCCTGTGTTTATTAAGTTGGCCGAAATCAATCAATCAATCGAAATGATTCTCAGAGAAATCAAACTCAATACATGTCATATCATTGACAATGGAGTGAATGTATTTCTCAAGTGAGTCACTACTATGTATTGAGTAAAGTTCATTTTTTCCCTAACTCATATTAATATGTGTAGAACTTGGTCACTGTCTAATAAACAAACTAATATGCAATTGCATTTCCTACATTCTGGTACACCATCATACTAAGCGGTGAGCATAAAATGCATGAACTGCTGTAATTGGTGAGTGAGGTCACTGAAACAAAAGTATAGTGCATAAGGTGATTTACGAATGATGATATTTGAATAATGTGCATGGTCGCTTAATCCACTTATATAAGTAGTATAGTGCGTGTGCGTATGCGAAACAGTCCCATAGATATATATTGTATCGAGAAAGGTGAAATACAAGATTTTGTGATAGGATTCTTCTGAGAATGATACATGTCACATTGAAATCGTATTTTCTCGAAATTTTCTATCATTTTTGCAAAATGGATATTTGTGGTATGGTAGATGGATTTATTACAGGTAATGACTGCTACATTCGGTCATGGCAAAGTGTAAGTTCTCTGCCAATGCTTGCAAGCCGCCATGTGATTAGGTTCATGGTGGCTCAGAAATAACAAAAGAAAATAGATATAGGCAGTTTTTTATTGGCTGTTGGCTAGCTGGCTTTTTATTAGTCTAAAATATAAATTAAAGCGCCAATCCCTTTATTTTTACACGGAAATTTACAGTCAGTAAAATTTCGGGCTTACCTTACCATAATATAATGGCGTGTTAATTTTTTTGGTGTGAGTGTAGTGTGATAGTCACAAGCTATTTGGATGCATTGTTGATGTTTAAAGTATATTGAGATGTATGAGAATATCCAGAAAGTGAATATAAATCAACAATAATTTTGATGCATTTATTTTAAGTTCAAAATAGGATGTATGCCATTTTGGTTACTAGGCGAATATAATTCAACTACCATTTCTATAAATTTAATATGTCCTGAATTATTACATGTAGAAATATGAATGTAGTAACTAATCTACTTTTTTAAGTTGTCACTTCAATGATTTGTGGGAATTGTGCGTACTACGTCAGCATAAATGAAGTAAATTGACAAGGTCATGGCCAGTGGTATATAAGCACTGAAATATATACTAGTGTTTATTTACTTGAAGTCATAGTGTTGTGCACGTTAGGAATTGTTGAAACGATTAAATGATGTTGCAAAGTACTCCTACTGCGTCTACTTCAAGAAATATATCATCTTTATTGTGTGATGTAACAGCTATATTCCAAAGGATAATGTTGTGTTGTATATTTTATACATGGACACAATTTAAGGAAGCTTTAGACACATTTATGAAGGTACTAACTAAGTTGTTCTTTATTTCTTTGAAAGGAATCCAATACATCCTATCGTGTTGATTCAAGTAAAAAAGATCGACCCGGTGCTGATGACTACAAGTTTGTTAAGTTTAAATGCACTTTTGGAAGTCATCGTGCTCCCCGAGGTGCTGGCTTTAGGAACAGAGGGTAAGTTGGCTGCGTGTGCAAATTTTAAAAATTTTAAGGTTCAAAAGTACATCATGTCAGTCAATAATTCTAGTCCAGCGGAAATCCAACGTATACATGATAACCAAGTACAAAACTGTGCATAACCATCCCTGCACAGCAAGTTTTATGTCCACCGATGTATCTAGACGTCGGTTATCATCACAAGAAATGGCAATTATCCAACCGTTCATTGAAAGGAATACTGATGTCCATGAAATCATGGATCTAGCACATGAGAAGTTCGGAAAAGCGCTCCTGTATAACGATATTAAAAACATGCGGGCTAAGATAAATAAACGTAAGTCCTATCAAAATAAATGGTGCAGTAGAATAGAAATTGGTTGTTTGGAAGAGCTGCTTCATCGACTGAGGCAGACAGGTCCAGTTAAAGTTTTGCAGGACAACGCAGGCTTTGTATCTAAAATCATTTTTGCTCGTAATGATATGATAGACGTGTATCATAAGTTTCCAGAAGTAGTTGGAATCGATTGTACTTACAAAACGAATAAGATGGGGTAAGTTTCAGTACAACAAGGTATAATTCCTTTTCCAAATTTGTTACAGATGGCCTTTATATCAGTTTGTTGTGACTGATGGATTCGGAAGAGGAAGGACTGTTTTGTTTGCTCTTACTAGGAGAGAAACGTTTGCAGATATCAAGGAGATATTGCAAACGTTTAAGAGATTTATGGTGGATACATCGAAAACATTAACATTCACTGTCGACTGTGCAACTGCACAGATGAAAGCCCTAAAGGAGGAATTCCCCAGTTGCAATATTGTTTTGTGTCTTTTCCATGTATGCCAGGCATTCAGAAGGAAGGTAAGTTACATTCCCATTAACTGACATAGGGAAAACAGTTCCCAAACCAGCTTGTTAAAAAGTGGTTGTATCGAATGGCGCACACGCGCAGTTATGACAGGTAGGTTAGCAAATCAGAGTATATTGCCAAAGGTTTTGGCGTTACCTAAACCTCATAAGTATTGTAGACGCTGAGGCTGGTGCTTACATTAGAAGGTACTGGCTAAGAACACGCAAATATTGGGCTGCATCGTGCAACAGGTTCACCATCAGCATGGGGAACAATACTAACAACAGAGTTGAGAATGCTCATAGGCAGTTGAAAAGATATCTACGTAAAGGTGATCCGATGGAACTGACGCTATGGAAAATATGGAGGTGGATCGACCACACAACCATGCGTAAAATACGTCAGGGCCAGTGGATGCTTGCTAAATACTACAATTACGATGTAAGTTCGAAGATAATTTACGATTTATCCTAGGTACCTAATTCCCTGAAGTCTCATTTACGGAGTCTCACACCGTTTGCTGCCCAGAAAGTTGTGTTAGATTTACAAAGGCGTTCCTTCTTCTTCCATTCAATATCTTCTACCTCAGTTGTTTACGCAGAAGGTGGTCACATATTCTTCGTAAACAGGAACGAGGCGAAATGCACATGTTGGACATACTGCGCATACAATTTGCCTTGTGCACATGTCGTTGAGGCGTTCTTGAACTCACATCTAAATTGTGGTATGTTCCATTTCTTTAAATGTTACTCTTAGATATTCTGAGGAATAGTGAGAGTTGGACACGTGTATATAACACAACGGACAACATTCCGAGGGCCATCCGGTTAATACCGGAACCAAACAACGCGTTTCGAAATGCTTATGAACGCTTAAGATGTCGTCTCAACAGTCTGAACCGAAGAAATCCGGATGCTGCACTGCGGGAAATAGCGGACTTTACCAGAAGGTTGGACAGTTTGCTAGCAAATGAACCGCAAACAACTTTAAGATTACGACGTGCCCCTGTTAATCGATTATTTTTGTGAAAATATTTGTATTACCTTTTTATTTCCATTTGTATTCAGAATATAAACATGTATGTATAAACTGCAGTTACACTTCCTTTCCTTTCAAAAGGCTAAGACCGACAGTTTAAAGAATACTTTGGTTGATTGTTTCGTTAAGAGAGCGCTTTGAAAGTCACTTAGAAATTAAAACGATCTGTGCCTTATTTACTACGTTTTTCAGCCGAGCATTTGCGGTTCATAGCATATCATGAATAACGGTGATTAATACGATTTATCACTTAGACCGCAACACCACCAAGCCTACTATATTCATAAACTTATTCTAACCTATTCATCGATAAGGCCTTTTTATGGTAAATGAAGCTCTTATTTACCCACCATTTTCTCAAATAACGCTGGTCATGCTTACAATGATACCTAGGTGCTGAATTGAGTCTTTTAGTTCTGAAATAACGCTAGTTCGAAACTAATTTGTCCTGTGAGGGATGGAACAGAGCGGATAAGCAAACCCAGTCGGTTCCATTTACTTTCAATCATGATAAGAAACCAGCTCTTAGTTTTAATCTCAAACAATAGCAGAACGGTTAGGCAGTTTACTTATTGAATAAGGTTACTATATTATAAAACTTTACCTTATTTGGCTGAATCATTAAAGGTTCACCATAACCCTTGACTACCAACATAAAAACTGGGAACTTTAGGCCAAAAATCACCTTAATAGTAGTATCCAGTGACATAAACTGATCTACACACTGCAAAATGGGAAAAACATGCAAAAAACCCTTAAAATTCAATGGAAATCGAATTCACGAAAACATATAACCAGCCGACGCAGGAACTCATCATGACCTTGAAACTGACTGTAGCCTCTTTCATATATATTATTAAGTTCTCTCCATGTAAAGTGTAGCCAAATTATTCAGACTTCAATGTGTCTGATCTCACTCATGATTTTCCTTTGTTTCTATCACTGACTGAATGTCTCTCCATTTTCCTACATCCTGTTTCTGATGAGTGTTAAGCAGAACAAACATGAGGAGGGAAAGACTGCTTTACGTCTAAATAGTTAGCTTTCACTCCCTCTCTGTCTCCTATAACCAATAACTTTGTAGTCCATTACAATCAGACTTGAAATGTTTATCATCATCACCAATAATAGAATTCATTCATTGCTTGTCTCCTCGAGCGGAACACTGATCAACTTTTCAACATAATATTTCCAAACGATTGAGAGCCTGCAATTCTATCCAGCTCCACTACTTCACGCGTGCTTTCGGTTCATCTTCACATTATATTTTCCATTTTGACATCATACCAAATCCAAGTTTGTCCCTGATCTTTCAGGTTGCATTCGAGGAGTGGAACAGTGTGTGGTGTCACTCGATGATCTTCACTGTGTATATCCGGTTAACCTTCATTTCCTACTGAATATTCGTGAGTGGGACCATAGGTTGTTATCTGGCTCTATTTTACTTCTCCCTCTCTTTCCACTTCAACTGATGTCGTTTTAGTCGTCTGGAGTAACATTTATCTTTGCATCATCTATTTCTTGAAGAATTCTTACTACATCGATGGAGCAATCATTTGACAGCTATCTGAACAATGTGGAGTGAGTCGCCATAAATTTTGACAAGTCTGACTCATTTTTGGTGTGATGAGGACAAATACCGAGCACATCGTAACCTACTGCTCACTGGTGTATTTGAAGTGGGGGCAGGAGTTGATATGATGAAGATACTGATGGCAGCGGTCGAGGCAACGAGACAAACAAGTTCAGATTAATGGGAACTAACTTCTCAGAACCCTCTTAAATCCACCTACCTAAACAGGAAATCATCGTTTCAAACACAGTAGGCTAGCTTGATGATAACATACGGCGGATCCTGAAATCAGGACACAGATCATTGCTATGAAATCGATTTGAAAGTCTTCAGCAGTCAACTCATTTAAAGGATGTGGAAAGATGCTCAACAATGGCGTTCTTTACGATGCAGAGACATGTCGAACTCACTAAGCTTCAGAACAACGTGCTACGGTTCTACACTAAAAATCAGATATGAGGTCACGAAAGGTAAGAAACAAGGAGATCTTCCAGAAGAAACAACAGGCGTAGAACACACCGTCCAACGAAACTGTGGAGGGCAATGAAGTATGATTTAGGACAGATAAAGAGATAGACGGATGGAAACGGTACTTGGAATAGTCAAATAAGAAGTAAATAGTGTCGCGAAGAATCAGTGGGAATCCACATGTCAGATATGTCTGTTGGAGAAATGAAGGAGGTCATGTGAAGAGAAAGCGTGCTTGTCAGTACTCCTGGACACAGGTCACCATGATGGGATCTATCCTATCATATTCCATTTCGTCTGGAATGGGTATACACCACTCGGAACAAAAGGAATGAATACCAATAACATTGGTCATCTCTCTCAAATGTTGACTCCAACGCACGTGATTTACTTCCGACTTCGATTTCATCAGGAAACATGGCTGGTGAATGGATCATGGAATACAAGTGATCACTGTAGCTCTGTTTCATTCTAGTTTGTGACTTGACATCTAGAATGCCTAGAATGCCTTTCGTATTACAGTTGCGTATTGTGGAGAAATCTCTGAAGAGGAAGAAGAAGGATGAATTAACCCCTCTATGGTCACTGGTTTTCAAAAATTCTCCTACTGATGTTGTTTCAGGATAAATTCTATCTAGGAATCACACGAGGAGAACTAGTCACTTTCAGCCTGTCATGTGAACTGCACTCACTGCAAGAGTTCATGGTGTTGAAATGAATTCTGCATCACGTTGGAGTTTGCATACTTCTCAGGAGGCACTCAATATCGATGAAATATCCTTCTGATGAATTCAGTTCCCAGTAACACCCAACTGATGTTAACATTTTTATTAAGGAGCATGTTAATTCTGTTATTGACTTGGATGCATAGTCAGTGAAATTCCTAAACAGAAATGTCGGTTTCGGTGGAGAATCAATAATGCAGTATTTTCAACTTCTCAGGTGGTGAAATAAGGACGTTTGTCCACTTTGCCACCAAGCTGATCAGCATAATGCCGATGAATGGTAATTAGTAAGACTATTATTATTAATACATTCTTTTATATGGGGTTATGCTTGATTGTAAATGTCAGACATTAATTAGATACATTCTCACAACTTTTATTGGCATCCTGTCTTCCAGGCTAAACTTAATGAAGCCAATCTTGGAAATATTGTTTTCAATTCAGAAATCTTATTCAGTTTAGGTAATACGTTTGTTATTTTGTTGTGTGGCGGAAAGCGAGACTTTTACATCAGTGTGGGTTAAGTTGTAAGACTTCAGTGATATTTCGTACTTGATCATCATAATTTGGTTTTTTGAAAGAAATTCACAAAAAATCTCAGTTCTTTTTTTAACTAGAACAATCTTATAAATGTGGGTATCCTACAGGATTAATCGAGAAGCATATGAGAGTAAGGCACAAATCTGAAAGAATCCACGAAGCGCTGAAGAAGCTGATGTCTACGAATGTTTACCTCAGGGGTGATACTCTAGTTGGGATCCTGAAGAACGCTTCTGTGAAAAGCATTATTTTCTGTTGACCAATAGATCAATTTCTAAAATGAGGAAACAATAAATGAATTTGTGAATGACAAACCGTCGTTTTGGGCCTCTTCAGCGTATATTTATGAGTGCACTTACTCCTGTGCAGCTATTAGTATTGGCTCCGAAAAGCACACTCATTCTAAACGCATCTCTGGACATTATCCGGCCTGGTGATCAAGAAGAAAATGCAAGTAGAAAACCTTTTCACTTGTCAATCACCTGGTGAACACAGACAACGCAGATCCACTGAAATCCTCTTTTAAAATCCTTAAAAAGGTTAGACTGGATGGTGCGAAAGTTGTTGCGTTTCAAAACCTGTGTATGGTGGAAACATTACCAATTCACCAATATAGCGCAGAATTACGTTTGAGGAAATGGTTTATTCAGTCTCTTATTCTACCATGGTCTTAATTCCTGTCTAATTGTTCCCTTCTACTTTTTGTAATCCCTCTCATATATTCCCTCGGTACATTTCGCTGTATCTTCCCAATTTCCTCACTTTTTTCGGCTGGACACTCAACTACCTTACTTTTCATCTAACGACAGTCATCACCTTATCAAATGTCTAATCCTTAGAACAAGTATGTCGTTGATTATTATATAATTTCGTTTTGTCTCTTTATATATCACTTCTGAGTCACTGTATCAGTTATGTCATACATTCACATACACCGTATTACACATAAATAAATTGATATACGTTTTCAGTATATACAAATACTACTGTACAACCTGTGAAGATGATTTCGTCAATAAAGAAAATGTTTCTTCTCTGAAATATCTCCTTTGTTTCAAAACAACATTTATTTAGTAATAATAATAATAAAACCCTTGTTCTAAAAAATGTGTTAATATGGAGTAAGGAGTTTCCAGTGTTTTTTTCTATCAACTCCAGGTGTAGAATTTTCAGATAAAATAGTATAGTGGTCTACAGGGTATCATTCGATAGAATATTGTTCGATCTGAAATATGGTCCAAATTCTGACTGTTTTGTCGTTCCTTCAAAATATACTTAATGGCATATTGAAAATCATTTGAAAATGCATGTTCGTGCAGATAGATCACTGTTCAAAGAGTTATCTAGGTGTTAAGACCAAAGCGTTTGACTCTACAGAAATGTAGATAGCCCAGTGATTTAACCACTGGGATGTTGATTACAGTGAATCAGATGGTTATCGCACTAATATAAAGCCTACTACTATCCACCTATATAACGATTCTGCTCATGACTGAGTGACAAACCAACGTGACATTGGCTCACTTCATCGTGTCTATTTACCTACAGAATGTCATTTCAGTTATTTGCACGAAATCCCCAGATAACACGCATCCCCGTTACGGCTATTCAGCATTCTACCGCACTGTCCAATGCCACCCCTCCTCACGTTGTTAAGAAGTATAAACGTAGATTTTAAATTTCCTCGATGACATTATGGAAAACTGTGGAAGCAGATTCGTTCTTTGTGCAATTTATTATGAAACACAGACATATGGTACTTTTGTGGTTGGTACAGTTATCACTCAAAAATATGAATTAACGGATAATAATTAGAGTGATTTCAATGAAAGTGATAAAAACATGCAAAGACTTACACTATCTAAGTAGAGAGCCATCGTGCATACGGATTCACATAAAGTGTATCTAGTCTTTTGGAGTCCTATGGTCTTCAACCAAAAGTCAGACACATCATAGTAAACACTGGATCCAGGTTACCGAAATATTTTATTACACTTGTCTTACTCGTTTGTAATTCATCGCTTGCTATCTCATCTTGCTTAGACATTCACGATCATGTTATTTTGCTTGCACCTCATGGTTACATGTCTTTTGTTTGATCGGATTCACTCTGTCGATACACTTAATAGAAAATGTGCAGATTCTCAAGGAATACCTAAATGAACGTTTCTGTAATTTACCCTTCAGTGTGCCTGCTTACAAACTAGAGTAAGTCACTAATAATCGTAATAGTCAAACACACAAAATTATGTAAACTGATCACCAATTAGACAAATGCAGCTTGTGTAGTGGTCTCCATTTGTAATAGAGAACAGCATGGTCCGTGTTTACACCAAATACATGCAAGTTCCTACAACATTCTACCCATAGATCAGGAATATTCGAATAAAAGAATGGCAATTACCGGCAAGTAGATGATTAGACACAACAGACATGGTTCCCCCTCACCCATATTATTCATGTTGTTATTTTGGGTTATGAGGAGTGGTTTCCTAGTCTCCCGCACAATGATCATGTGACTGTAAGTCAAACAAGTTCTGTTTTCACTTCAGTGCAAGATTATTTGACAAGTGTGCGGGGTTTTACTGATTTCTGGCAAAGTCAACAGAAATTATGCGCATATGAACAGAGGTTTGTTGGAGATTTCTTTTAAGAAATCTAGATGGATAACTGAGAACGATTAACTAACCAAATATTTGAGTTTCGCGTAATATCCAATACACAGGAAGTAAGAAATGTATGACAATTTATCATACTCCAAATAATGGAATACAGTATACAGACAACTAAAATTATGTCAGTTGATTCACGTGATCATCAGAATCATCAGAAATGCATATCTGATCGGTTACATATTTATTTGGATGTTGCTTGAATGTGACACAGAAAAAGGTGAAATTAGAATTTTATCGACTAAAGTGTGTGTATGAAGTGAATCATTCGCTTTTTTTATTATAGCCTGATATCACATCGTATTTTTTGGTACAATTACGGAATTTGCAGCATGCGATACCGGTAGCCCCAATTTTGCAGGCTGACCATCGATATCAGGTGTGGATCGGCAGGGGATTGAACCCCGGACTATGTGAATGCCCAGTGAGAGTCTTAACCGCTGTGCAACCGACGCACTGTGAGTACGTTCCAGTTACTTTCATTTCGCCCATCATCTCCTTAGAAGCTTGTGCTGTCACATGACGCCGAGATCTAGATGACACCATGCAGTCTTCAAATTTTCGCGCATGATTATGGTTATGAAGTAAAAAATATAACTCATACCACTTACTAGTGGTGAGTAGTATCAAGTCGAACAAAAAGTAATAGGAGACAAGTGATATATCAGAAGGAAATAAACGCTAGAAGAGGCTAAATACGACCATGCTCTGCTGAGTTAGTGATAAATTATGAGTCTCTGGCCAACACTATTGTTGAGGCGATCTGGCACAGGGATTTGACACTGTCTAGGCAGATACTCTAATTAATCCTCAAAATATATGTCCAGCATCATCTGTCACAAAGCACATCACAGGTTGATTTCAGTAATGCCCTTAAACTCATCTATGAAATAAGTTTGCGTCACATACTTAAATTCGTGGAAATCTTAACCAAAAAAGTATAATTATATTTCAATAGTTTACACACAATGATAAGTTTTGTTATTGGTAATATTTCGAGCGAAATTACTGCCCGTGTTCACATCACTGTTGGAATTGTTTTGCGAACAAAACAATGCTCAAAATCTTAATGATATTAACGACTTAAGGACTTAAATCTGCTTTACGTTAAAAATTACTGCTCATTACTCTGAACCTGCATCCAACTATCGAAGGAAAATGTTATTTACTCAATAAAATTTTCATACCCTTTTTCTTTCCTTCTTCTTACCCTTTTAGTTTATGTGATTTTCCTACCCCTCCTGTATGTGACCTTGATCTGTTAACAATCGGACATTCATTGTAATTACCAATACTCTTGTATCCCATATAAATGTGTATGACAGATACATGTGTGTGCAGTTTGTCCATAACGGGTTGCACAAATACGTTAAACGTTTCGCATACATTATGTCCTCTTATTATCTAAGTTTGCGTGACATTTCATTGGTCGGAATGATATCCCCATTAATTAAATGTGTATGTGCGGTGAATATCAACTGAAAACTGAAAACACATACCCTTTTCTTCTGAATATAATGGAAACGGATCTTGAGATTGTACACTGAGACAGGTTTCTAGTGGAAACACTGATATTCATGGATAATCCCCATCCAGGCATTAATGAAAACAAAACACGTAGATCAGCGAAGAGTCTCTTTTCGGCGAATTCATTTTCTTAGCTGTACAATCGCAAATATATATGCATTGTTTTGTATGTATGTGTACATTAAGTTTGTCAAACAAAGTTACAATTGGTTAAGGTTACTTTTAACTAAACAAGTGGAGGATGGTAATACAGGTCAAGAAAATTAAGTGCTAATGAAACTAGGGTAGTAAAAAAATGATGAGTTGTCACCAACAGTTGTAATAATAATAGTGAGTTTTACTCAGGATGCACATAGAAACAAAGTAGATAATACGAAACTATGTAAGAGATCTAAGTGGATACAAGAATTATAATTGCTTAAGGTTATTTTAACTAAACAGGTAAAGGTTGGTAATATAAGTCAAGACCATTAAGTGCTAGGGTAGTAACAAAGGTGATGAGTTGTCACAAACAGTTGTTAAAAGAAGTTATGCAATAATAATATGAATAGTTTGATGAGTGAGTTTTACTCAGGATGCACATAGAAACAAAGTAGATAATACGAAACTATGTAAGAGATTTAAGTGAATACAAGAATTATAAGCAATTAAGGAACAGGCGAAGAAACAAAATTAAGTCATCAAAATAAAATAAAAGCTCAAAACAAATCAAAACATTGTTACCATGAGAGTAGAAGTGGTTGAGTAATCTTCTTTTGTATGCACAGCTCCGGTTTTTCCATGTGAATGGCCAGAGCTTCAGCGATGCAAAGGAGACGAAACCGTATTGCCTTTGATATGTTATTCTTGACTCTGTAGATTACTTTGAAGGAGGCGTTCGTTGAAATGCAATGATCAGTGTTGACCAGGTGTTCAATTATCGCACTCCTTATTGCACCAGTATTGCCTTTTCGCAACCATGCTGGATAATGTTCTTGAATTCTCTTGGACAGGATGCGCGTCGAACGACCGATGTACCTGGCTCCACAGCAGCAGGTGAACTGGTATATGCACATAGAAGTGGCCAGATGCGGGATCTTGTCCTTGAGGCTTCTGCAGATCAGTGGGCGACTGGAGAACACTATTCGTAGCGTTGCTGCAAAGAACGTTCTTCTCAGAGATGATGTGATCCTTCTCTTGAGAAACACTGATAATCAAACTAAACTGAGCGAGAAAGAAGTTAATATCAGTAAAAAGTTTGAGCATTGTGGATTAGATCAAATAAAGCATAGTAATATTTCAATAGTTTACACACAATGATAACTTTAGTTATTGGTAATATTTCGAGTAAAAACAATTCCAACAGGGGTGTGAACACGGGCAGTAATTTTGCTCGAAATATTAGCATTAACAAAACTTGTCATTGTGTGTAAACTATTGAAATATAATTATACTTTATTTGAGAAAGAAATTGTTGGACTTTAGAATAATGACACGGAGCGTCGAATAATACCGTAAGACGAGTTGCTCTGAGCATGTATGATACACTTTACTTAGCTGTTTGAAGTAGTACGAAAAATCAGCGTAAATGTATTGACGAGAAGACAAAGACGAAACTAATCTATCGATTGTAATTTGGCATTTTACAGCAACAGAATCGAAGCATGCAAACTTTACTCATGATAAGTATGTTTGTCGTGACTTACTGGTTGTTCTGTGTACATTCACAGCCACTTTCATGTGAAGAAACGAGAGTCATTGGGAGATTCCATGTTTATTAACACAATCATAAAACAGTAATTGATTCCTTATTAGTTTAGCGACCGTAGAGTGAAAAAATCCCATGCTCTAATAATATTTTGAGTAGTTTTTTCAAACACAATGCATCGCTGAAGTTATTATTCAAATAATCTTAATCACTTAATGAATGAGTTGTTGTGAGACAAAAAGGATGCTGTGTGGTTCATATGTAGAACTTATCTGAAATCGCTTGACAAGGAAATAGGGATTTCAATCAATACTCATCCGTACTATTGATTGATTATTATTTATTATTATTGCTCCCTTGGGTTCCTAGTGGAACATAGGGCTTCAACTGCACGTCTCCATTTTCTTCTGTCTTCTGCTATACTTTTCACCTGCATCCATGTTAATCCATCTTCTTTCAACTCCTCTTCACACGATCTCCTCCATGTCACCCTTGGACGTCCCACACGCCGCTTCCCTTTCGGGTTCCACTCGAGGGCTTGGCGCGCGATGTCACCCAGCGGTCTCCTCAGCGAGTGTCCGATCCATCTCCACTTTCTCCTGCATATTTGTTTGGCGATTGGTTCTTGCTTTGTTTGTTCCCATAATTCCTTGTTGGTGATTCTTTCCGGCCATCTGATCTTCAGTATTGAGCGAAGACAGTTGTTGATAAAGGTCTGCAGCCTTTTAGAAATATCCTTTGTGACCCTTCAAGTTTCTGATCCGTATAGAAGAACTGACTGACTTTACGTTTGTATTGAAAATCCGAATTTTGTTGTTGATGCTGAGTGACGAAGATTTCCAGATTGATTTCAGGCTGATGAATGTGTTTCTCGCCTTCCCGATTCTCGATTTGACATCCTCGTCCGTTCCTCCTGTAGTTGAGACAATGCTCCCTAGATCAGTGAGTGAATGAAGTAACCTCTTTCAAATCCCTCCCGTTGATGGTGATTGACGCTGGATGTTGCTGTTGTTGGTTGGTTATTTTCATAACCTCCGTCTTGTCTATGTTTACCTGGAGTCCTGTCTTTGCCGCTTCTTCGACCAGTTTGTCGGTTTTCGCTTGTAAGTCTTCGATTGTGTGTGACATCAAACATAAATCATCCGCGAAATCCAGGTCTTCTAAGTTCTTCACGTCGGTCCAGGATATTCCTGTCTTCTCGTTTCCCACCCACTGTCTGACGCATAATCCAGTCCACCACAATTAGGAATATCATTGGTGATAATAAGCACCCTTGTCTGACTCCTGTGTTTACTTCAAACGCCTCGCTGAGTTTTCCGTTGTGGATCACTTGGCAGGTGCCGTTGTCGTACAGCTGTTGAATAAGGTTGATGAATATTTGGGGTACACCATAGTACTCGAGTAATTTCCAAATTACTTCACGATCAACGCTGTCGAAGGCCTTCTCAAAGTCTATAAAGTTGAGGTAGAGGTTTGATTGCCATTCCATGCTTTGTTCTGTGATGATGATGCGTAGAGTTGCAATTTGGTCAGTACATGATTTGCCTTTCCTGAATCCAGCTTGTTCTGGTCGGAGTTCTGTCTCCAGTGCGTCCTTTATTCTCTCCAGGATGATGCGACTCAGGATTTTACTTGGCGTCGACAGGAGCATGATTCCTCGCCAGTTCTTGCAGAGTCCTAAGTCGCCCTTCTTTGATAGTTTCACGAGGTAACCTTTCCTCCAGTCATTAGGCACCTTCCCCTCCTTCCAGACCTTTTGCAATAATGGAGTCAGCATGTCTGCTGTCGTCTCTGGGTCTGCTTTCAGTGCTTCAGGGGGTGTTCCATCTGGTCCGGCTGTTTTCCCAGCTTTCAGAAGTTTGATTGCGTTCAAGACTTCAGCTCTCGTTGGAGGATTGGTGTCAACTTGCAGTTGTGTGCGCGCTGTTGTTGGTATTTCTGGACGGGTTGCAGGTGATGGTCGGTTCAAGAGTCCTATGAAGTGATCCGCCCATTGTTTAGTCTGTTTTTCTTCCTTGGTAATGGGCTTCCCTTGGCTGTCTTTTATAGGTTTCGCTTGTGTTGGTCTCTTCCCGGATAGAGATTTGGTTATCTGATATAGTGTCCTCAGGTCCCTTTTGCCTGCTGCCTTCTCAGCTTCAGCGGCCAGGTTGTCAAAGAATTGTCGTCTTGTGTATATCCTTGTGTTTGAACACACTACCACCAATCACCAAATCACTGAAGGCGCAGAAGTCTGAGAAGAGTTCACCATTGTCGTTCATTTCACCGAGGGCCTCACGACCCATGGTGAGTTCTCTTCCTGTGTTGTCTCCTCCCAGCTTCGCATTCATGTCGCCCATCAGGATTTTGATGTCGCCATTTGGGGCGTTGTCCATTATTGCTTGTAGTTGTCTGTAGAACGCCTCCTTCTTCTCTTGTTCTGAGACTTTTGTAGGCGCATAACATTGAATGACTGTAACTTTCCTTCCTTTTGAGTTGAACCTGGCTGTCATTATCCTGGAGGAGATTGGTTCCCACTGCATGAGAGCTTTGGTTGCTGTTGGTGACATCATGATGGCCACTCCCTCGGTGTGCTCATGGTTGTCCTCTGGGTGGCCGGAATAGATTACTGTCTCTCCAGTAGGTAGTTGGCACCTTCCAGTTCCGTTCCATCTGCTCTCGCAGATTCCCAACACTTCTATTCTGTACCTTCTCATTTCAGCGGCTATCTGGGCAGCCTTTCCAGTTTCGTACATTGTGCGAACATTCCAGGTACCCATCCTTACTTTTGCTTTCATCGAAAGAAGGCACATCGGCTGACTGGCTTCCCGAAGGCTTTCACCAGCCTGTGTCATTTCACTTCCCCGATTCCAGCGAAAAATAAGGTTATTGTTTATGTTTTTAGAGTTTTTAATATATTTATTTGTTGAAGTTTCTGTAGCGATTTGGTTGATTTACAGGGGTGGATTTGCTAGCACCACGCTTCAACCCTCCCTCTTTACCCGGGCTTGGGACCGGCGAGAAAACTAGTAAGCTAGTAGCCTAGCAAGCTAGTATCTGGCGAGGTTACTATTGATTGGTAGATGTGAGTAACTAGATATCACTCATATCAACCCGTAGTGCTTGGTAGCCAGAGCAACATGATCTGGAAAACATATGACTGAAGCTATTCCGCATCGAAAGACCACGGCTGAACTACTTGAAAGAGTAACTGCTCCATATAATGTTAAAGTCTATTTCAAACCTAATTCTTTAGAGAAAGTTTTGGTGAGTGTCAAAATATGTTTCCGTAAATGAAACAAAAGTAGTCTGTGTACAGGATAAAATGTTGAAAATGTGGGACTTTCTGTATAGGATGAAGCAGTAGACAAGTGAAAGATCAGCGTGAATGAACACAGACTGTGGATGGAACGTCCGCCAAGAAATGAAGTATAATTCAAGAGCCTTGAAAAAAGATCAGTTATTGTAATTGATGCTATGGAGAGTGGACATAAGGTCGATTCCAACAATGTCAAAATTCTGTGAGGAAGACTTTCATTCACATAAAGAAATGCTCACCTCTGAATCCTTGCATATTTTGACCACATCGAATGCAATCAATAAGAGACAATGAATAGACTTGTCACCTATATGGCGAAACCTATGAAGCAAAACAGATAAGGGAAAGAAAACAATTGGGCAATTCTATATTGTGACGTATTCAAATTATTGTCGTGTTTCCAGATATCAACTGACGCGTTTTCCATATACCAGACAATTATGTCATACTCATTCAGACAAATATGAAGATATCGAAATTTGTTTTTATAGGTTTGAACACGAAAATAAATCAACTACAGAATCATTAGAAAACCTGGAAGAATTAGCTGACTGTTTCGTCCTAAATGGACACTTTTTAGCCGTACCCCAGACTTCAGTTAGAAGCTACGATTTTTCTATAAAAAGGCGATCCTGTAGACCACTTAGCCACTTAGAGTTTATGAGAGTTTATTAATGGGAAGTATTGCATGAAATTTCACGTTAATCAGTATGCTTATTTTCAGGACAATTTCTGTCATGGCTAACAATGAAGGTAAAATAATTATTTGTACCAAAATTAAAAATGTCTAAAACTCAACTGCACTTGTATCTGGACAGCAAAAATATTTTGAAAATAATTCTATGAATTGATGATTTTGTTTCGACTTCTTAAATTTAAGAAAACATCCAAATGGATTCATATTATTGTGAGTTGCATTTAAAACTTTTTATTCGAAATTCGAAACATACTTTTTTGTGAACATACTGTTGGCAAGCTGATTTCGTTTATAATGTAAGTGACACCCTACAGCCTTCACATTTTCGCGTATCCCATTTTCATGACACATATTTCAAATACTTACTCCACCTTTTCCAGTTTGTAGGGTGCATTCCTGGCCAGCCAATCTTCGTATTCATATCCGATTTTAGCCTGCATACTCCATCACTCGGTGTCATGTAACTGCAGTCAGCTATGGCCTTTCTTCCCACCTGCCCACCACTGGAGTGTATAAGGGATAATATGGAAATGCTATATTGATTTCATCTAGTGATGTATTAAAGAATCAGTCAGGAATTCAACAGTGTTTGTGGAACTGGTAGTTGGAAGAACAATGGGAGAATATGTGGATGGCATTATCTGATAAAATATATAAAATGAGCATAATAATGGAAGACCGATGCCTCTCAACATCGAAATACCTCTCATTTCTTACGATAGCTTGCTATGGAAAAAACGGAACTTCAGCTGCCTTCATTTCGTGGAGAGTAATGAGTCAACTGTTTAGTGAGTACTGTAAGGTGACTGACATCCCACTGGATTGGCGAACTTCAGAATAGTATCTTCTTTTGATCTACACAAAGCTGACTCCCTCAGATATTTCTGCATACTTCTAAAATTCAGATGGCCTGCCGGTGATTACAATTGGGGAAATAAGTTGGATTCACGACCTCCTGAACGTAAAGCTCTTATTCTCTCTTTAGCGTGACCCAGTAGTCAACAAACCAAATGAAACCTTCGATAAAAATCGTCTCACATCTATAATATATTTCAATTTCCTTATCAAGCCTGCAATACAGTCAGTGCGGAAGAGCGGTAAATGCGTCACATTATGACTTACATGTGAAGTGGTTTGTTCAGTCTTCTCTTCAATACAGATACAGGAAGTGGCGCTTGGAAATTCATCCGAAATTGTCTTGGCTATCTTTCTTTTCATGGTGGCTATGAAGAGTAGGCTTGGTGTGTTTCGCTTTTCATTTTGGATGATATGTGATGAGTGTGAGTTGATGAGAACCTTACTAGTTGAAGGGCGTTTTCATGAATGAATCAGTCATTCAGATACAACACCTCACGTTTATAAATAGGCGCTATAATGATGGACTAATCTCCTTGTGAAATTGATTTATGACTAAATGAACACCTGAAAAATCAAAATGTGATTAAACCGCCAACTCACCTTTGTCACACCGAATTGAGGTTTGTGTAAACATAAAATTGTGTGTAGTAGATTTTGCGTATTCAATTTCATAAAAATAAGGATCTCATTTCAACAAGGTTATATTTATGAGCAATAGAGCGATATGGTTAAACCTGCTATCATGAACGTACGATGAAATGATACACATTCATGAAGGTAACTTATAACAGTCGTAATATCGGCGTTATTACTTTGTATTTCATGAAAATATTACTCATTCATCTGCATAATTCTGTGATATTCGTATAATTAAGTATAAATAATTCATATACGTTTCCCATATTTCCTGTATTTAGTTTGTGTTCAGAGAAATAACACACGTTCCCTAGGGAAATTCTGATTTAGTTGACTTCATATACGATTCACTATTTTTTGGAAGTCATTAACCATGTCATTTCATACATATTATCCATCGTGATTCCAAGAAAAACTTTAAGGGCGTGATACCTGACAGACATTTATCTATAAGTTTTTATTCTTTCGTAATAAAATTGCTTAATGTTTACTGATGTCAACGCGGAAAACTATTCACTCTCACTGAATTACTGTTTCTGCAATAGTTTATCAGCATTTTTATGACAAATCAAGTGCGGGAGTTGTTTATTGTGATACAGGATCATTCAATACTGGTCAGTATAGTTAATCTACAAGACAAAGAATATAAACTTGCGTTAAATCAGATAAACTAATGGCACACAGTCACTCTGAGTTATTAGATAGCTTCAACGAATTTCATGACTTGTAATGTTTTCCTCTTGTCTATTTGCAGTGGCGAATTTTAGCTTGTGATAGAATGAGTCGTCAGTCCAACTGTCTGTGACCAGAATAAGAATTTGACTTTGTAAAGAATCGGTTTCAAGAGTTATGAAACCGCGCACTTTGACAAATGATGAGACGTAATGATTAACGATTCATCAACGATACTTTTCAAATATAAAGGACAATCTCAAGAAAATTACTCATGAAATAAGAATTGAAACGTCAGTGACGAAATTCAATATCTATTGTTTCCTCTGACCTCCCTCAAATAAAGTGACTTTGTAAATACAGAAAAATATTTTTTCAAATAATTGTTAGAAGGACATAATAGCGAAATGATATCAGATAGGCGACCATTCAGAACTAGTGTGTACTGTCCAGCGAATAAGTCCTTCAATAAGAATCTTCACAATCATTCAGCTAAAAGGGTTCCCTAAATCAAAACCTGGATACAGAAATGATATTCACTATCCATATCAAAACCTCAGCTTCTAGGCATCAAACATGGTTATGCTTTTGAAGAAAAGGCGCAAATTCAAGGTGGTTGTTAAGGTAGCAATAATGTTGCACCTGATTTGGTGAAGCGCTTCTTTTAGATTATGTGTGACAAAATTGGTTTGGATATTGTACTCGTCAAAGTTGCTGCCTTTTCCAAAATTATTCGCATGAATTTATTCCTGTCAGTGTTCACTTTTTAAATCATTTTTCGAATCATTGTTTTTCTATTATGATTACTGATGGAAACTGAGGGCTGAGAGTATGTGTGCTTAATTGTATCACTTATTACCATCAACTTCTTCGAAAACAGCTTAATACGATGATGTTGAAATTCATCTTCACTTTATGGAAGTCGTCTTGAGAACTTATTAAGTATTGCCACGGTCTATTTCACCGCCTCATCTGGAAACCATGCCTCCAAGATTTTTCCTTGAAATATCTGTTTCTAGAATTTGACTATAAACATCTTTTACAATATTCACCCTACCCAATCTCCTCGACGTAGCCTATTCTAGAAACAGCATATCAATATTGAATATTGGATTCCTTAGGCTATCAGTATATTTGTATTGTGAATTCATTTGGTCATCAAAAAGATGTTTGTGAGGTGTTCTAAACATAATGATGTACACTGATTGATGCTGCGCTGCTGTTTGTGAATGTGGAATTGATAACGCCTTCCAAATATTTTTCAGATGTGAACAGAATTAAAAAACTGGCATTTCATTAGTTTTCCATGTCTAACTATGCTCTGATGGTTTCCAACTATTTCAGAGGACTGTTCACACAGCTTTATCAGTCATACCTGAAGGTGTCTTTTGTAACTTATCATTCAGGTCATGTGGTTTGTCTTTGTATACACCGGATGCAATCACGATGTCTGAAAATCTACATGAAATGCTCGTTTTCTCTATTGAATCTTCAGTTACGCTGTGACTATAATTATCGCAGAGTTGCATCTTTTACCATAATTTCCATCGTTATGAAAGACCTACTATTAAGACAATGTAATGAAGTATTTTATCTGTGTGAATTTTCCAAAAGCAACATCCATATACAAGCCAATAACAGTATTATCTTAGGTAGTGGCAGCTAAAGTAAACAAAATATTCGAGGTGAAGTACAGAAACTGAACAGTTGCAGATTCGGAAACATCCCAAACATGCCTTCATAATGAACTCACCTTCCGATGAATGTTGAGCACATTCAAGCAATAAATTGTATGCATTGTAGAGAAGCAGCACTGTTCACCATCATCTTCACCACTGCTTCATGTTAATGACGGCAATTGGAAAGCGCTCCCTGGTGTTTGTGCAGGGCGAAACCATATAAAGTATTCATCCGAGTCAAAATACTCTCTCTGTTTACCACAAGGGTGATTCAGAAGAAAATAAGACACAGTAACATTGTTAGCTCTGGAAATTCGAAGAGAAATAATCTGAACATTTAGAATTTGTAAAATCAAATGTTTCAAATACATTTAATATGAATGTAAATTTCATACAATTGTACAGTTCAAGATGTCTGAAGTTTCAACTTAAACGATTATATTGAAAAAAGCCTATGAATTACACACACACACACACACTAAAGATTTCACAAATCTGTTAACATCATAAAGAAAAGAAACCATCATTCTTATATCTCAAAAATATCACTATGTTTTATCAGTCAGCTTTTGCGAAATTTACGTATTTCTATTGAGAATAGAAAACATCGATAAGACAATCGAATTTGAACATTCTCTACTTCTGTTAGAACTACTTTTATTCTTTATAAAATTGTTCAATATATCACTCACCGTGTTGTCTCCAGTAAAAGTACCCTGTCAGAATGTAAAACCTTCTTTTCAACTTGCTAGTGTTGTGTTGATTTACCCTTGTATAATCCATTCACAGCTGGAAATCGTTAGCGAGGTGAGCTGTTTACAGATCACTTCGTCATTTTGGTTTGTGATGAAATCTAACTCGAAGATGAATGGAATGCTCGGCATCTATAATGTAGGCTTGAACATATCTGTGAATATTGGTTTTTTGTCAACTGCTTATACGCATAGGATGATGTTAGGAAATCCGTTGATGAACATGCCTAATTATACACCCAATTCAACTGACTTCGCGAGACTTATCAAACCCATGGAGGGGATCGTTGGTTTCCAAACGTAAATTTGGGATGATCATGAAGAGGTAGTGTAACTCTCCCCCCTAAATGTTCTCTTCGCTGCATTCTCAAAGCATCCTGTTAATATTTAATAAATGTACACAGAATTTAAAGAAGCACACAATCAGAGTGCCTTTAGCCATCTTCATTGATAACATAGAATAAATTTGAGGTTTCGAATTATGAAGTAGAATAAAGCCACAAATTTGATTGCAATATGCATATTTCTGATCACTTGTGAAATTGAGATTGGTGAATACTTTTCAGTACAACGGGATTGTTCATTCTTTTATTGCATCCAGAAAGCATTTAGGGATGGTTCATCACCTTGTTAGTAGTCACATGATTCAGAGCGAAACCCTGAACTTTACCACCCTACTGATTCATTGCCTTTAGTTTATTTGTAAAGCACATGAATCGGTGAACGAGTTTGCGGATAACCACAGACACAGATATGTATGCGTAAAAACGACAAGAATGAAATAGGGCTACGAGAAATGATAATTTCTATTCACAGAATTATGATTAAATTGATTTTACTGAAGTTACTGATTCCAAACACAGGCCTTCACTTTCTAGGAGTGAGACCTTTACCTGGTCATGTTTTGTGTAAACGGATTAGAATTAGGTACTGGCTACGTGACTATCAGCTGTAAAGTTTAAACGAATTCAAGCGAGAAAGACAGTACAAGTACATATATCAGTGAAGAAAACCTCAACAGAACCAAGACAGTAGTAAGAACAATTAAAAACGATGCTCCTTCTTAGTCTTCTAAA
>CALYDD020000018.1:0-53361 GCA_944472135.2 Trichobilharzia regenti | reverse complement strand
CACAGAAACGATTGTACATAAGTGAAAAGGATGTTTTATACTATTGGGATTAACATCTATCAAGTGTATGTATAATCTCCAGTGTACATGTTAAACATATTTTGCTATCGACTGTAAATTGTGACTGAATAATATGGTCCTATTTCTGTAACAATTTGATGATGCCTGTAAACTGGCGTCCCTCATGTACTGTACCATGAGAATCAATCCATCTATTTATTTATTTAAATGAAATAAACATTTCTCTGATTTCCAAATAACACAACAATGAACTATAATTCAAGAATTCTGTACACAACAAAATTATGTATGAAAACTGACTTCAAGCTTTATTTTTTTCCCAGGCACTTATAACCCATCCACCAAAGACCTGGTTTTTTTGTTAATGCGAAGACAATACTTCTGAATTTCCTGATGTGTTGCACTCACTGACAATCTAGCGGATTTTTCCAGCTATGCACAGAAACGATTGTACATAAGTGAAAAGGATGTTTTATACTATTGGGATTAACATCTATCAAGTGTATGTATAATCTCCAGTGTACATGTTAAACATATTTTGCTATCGACTGTAAATTGTGACTGAATAATATGGTCCTATTTCTGTAACAATTTGATGATGCCTGTAAACTGGCGTCCCTCATGTACTGTACCATGAGAATCAATCCATCTATTTATTTATTTAAATGAAATAAACATTTCTCTGATTTCCAAATAACACAACAATGAACTATAATTCAAGAATTCTGTACACAACAAAATTATGTATGAAAACTGACTTCAAGCTTTATTTTTTTCCCAGGCACTTATAACCCATCCACCAAAGACCTGGTTTTTTTGTTAATGCGAAGACAATACTTCTGAATTTCCTGATGTGTTGCACTCACTGACAATCTAGCGGATTTTTCCAGCTATGCACAGAAACGATTGTACATAAGTGAAAAGGATGTTTTATACTATTGGGATTAACATCTATCAAGTGTATGTATAATCTCCAGTGTACATGTTAAACATATTTTGCTATCGACTGTAAATTGTGACTGAATAATATGGTCCTATTTCTGTAACAATTTGATGATGCCTGTAAACTGGCGTCCCTCATGTACTGTACCATGAGAATCAATCCATCTATTTATTTATTTAAATGAAATAAACATTTCTCTGATTTCCAAATAACACAACAATGAACTATAATTCAAGAATTCTGTACACAACAAAATTATGTATGAAAACTGACTTCAAGCTTTATTTTTTTCCCAGGCACTTATAACCCATCCACCAAAGACCTGGTTTTTTTGTTAATGCGAAGACAATACTTCTGAATTTCCTGATGTGTTGCACTCACTGACAATCTAGCGGATTTTTCCAGCTATGCACAGAAACGATTGTACATAAGTGAAAAGGATGTTTTATACTATTGGGATTAACATCTATCAAGTGTATGTATAATCTCCAGTGTACATGTTAAACATATTTTGCTATCGACTGTAAATTGTGACTGAATAATATGGTCCTATTTCTGTAACAATTTGATGATGCCTGTAAACTGGCGTCCCTCATGTACTGTACCATGAGAATCAATCCATCTATTTATTTATTTAAATGAAATAAACATTTCTCTGATTTCCAAATAACACAACAATGAACTATAATTCAAGAATTCTGTACACAACAAAATTATGTATGAAAACTGACTTCAAGCTTTATTTTTTTCCCAGGCACTTATAACCCATCCACCAAAGACCTGGTTTTTTTGTTAATGCGAAGACAATACTTCTGAATTTCCTGATGTGTTGCACTCACTGACAATCTAGCGGATTTTTCCAGCTATGCACAGAAACGATTGTACATAAGTGAAAAGGATGTTTTATACTATTGGGATTAACATCTATCAAGTGTATGTATAATCTCCAGTGTACATGTTAAACATATTTTGCTATCGACTGTAAATTGTGACTGAATAATATGGTCCTATTTCTGTAACAATTTGATGATGCCTGTAAACTGGCGTCCCTCATGTACTGTACCATGAGAATCAATCCATCTATTTATTTATTTAAATGAAATAAACATTTCTCTGATTTCCAAATAACACAACAATGAACTATAATTCAAGAATTCTGTACACAACAAAATTATGTATGAAAACTGACTTCAAGCTTTATTTTTTTCCCAGGCACTTATAACCCATCCACCAAAGACCTGGTTTTTTTGTTAATGCGAAGACAATACTTCTGAATTTCCTGATGTGTTGCACTCACTGACAATCTAGCGGATTTTTCCAGCTATGCACAGAAACGATTGTACATAAGTGAAAAGGATGTTTTATACTATTGGGATTAACATCTATCAAGTGTATGTATAATCTCCAGTGTACATGTTAAACATATTTTGCTATCGACTGTAAATTGTGACTGAATAATATGGTCCTATTTCTGTAACAATTTGATGATGCCTGTAAACTGGCGTCCCTCATGTACTGTACCATGAGAATCAATCCATCTATTTATTTATTTAAATGAAATAAACATTTCTCTGATTTCCAAATAACACAACAATGAACTATAATTCAAGAATTCTGTACACAACAAAATTATGTATGAAAACTGACTTCAAGCTTTATTTTTTTCCCAGGCACTTATAACCCATCCACCAAAGACCTGGTTTTTTTGTTAATGCGAAGACAATACTTCTGAATTTCCTGATGTGTTGCACTCACTGACAATCTAGCGGATTTTTCCAGCTATGCACAGAAACGATTGTACATAAGTGAAAAGGATGTTTTATACTATTGGGATTAACATCTATCAAGTGTATGTATAATCTCCAGTGTACATGTTAAACATATTTTGCTATCGACTGTAAATTGTGACTGAATAATATGGTCCTATTTCTGTAACAATTTGATGATGCCTGTAAACTGGCGTCCCTCATGTACTGTACCATGAGAATCAATCCATCTATTTATTTATTTAAATGAAATAAACATTTCTCTGATTTCCAAATAACACAACAATGAACTATAATTCAAGAATTCTGTACACAACAAAATTATGTATGAAAACTGACTTCAAGCTTTATTTTTTTCCCAGGCACTTATAACCCATCCACCAAAGACCTGGTTTTTTTGTTAATGCGAAGACAATACTTCTGAATTTCCTGATGTGTTGCACTCACTGACAATCTAGCGGATTTTTCCAGCTATGCACAGAAACGATTGTACATAAGTGAAAAGGATGTTTTATACTATTGGGATTAACATCTATCAAGTGTATGTATAATCTCCAGTGTACATGTTAAACATATTTTGCTATCGACTGTAAATTGTGACTGAATAATATGGTCCTATTTCTGTAACAATTTGATGATGCCTGTAAACTGGCGTCCCTCATGTACTGTACCATGAGAATCAATCCATCTATTTACTTATTTAAATGAAATAAACATTTCTCTGATTTCCAAATAACACAACAATGAACTATAATTCAAGAATTCTGTACACAAGAAAATTATGTATGAAAACTGACTTCAAGCTTTATTTTTTTCCCAGGCACTTATAACCCATCCACCAAAGACCTGGTTTTTTTGTTAATGCGAAGACAATACTTCTGAATTTCCTGATGTGTTGCACTCACTGACAATCTAGCGGATTTTTCCAGCTATGCACAGAAACGATTGTACATAAGTGAAAAGGATGTTTTATACTATTCGGATTAACATCTATCAAGTGTATGTATAATCTCCAGTGTACATGTTAAACATATTTTGCTATCGACTGTAAATTGTGACTGAATAATATGGTCCTATTTCTGTAACAATTTGATGATGCCTGTAAACTGGCGTCCCTCATGTACTGTACCATGAGAATCAATCCATCTATTTATTTATTTAAATGAAATAAACATTTCTCTGATTTCAAAATAACACAACAATGAACTATAATTCAAGAATTCTGTACACAACAAAATTATGTATGAAAACTGACTTCAAGCTTTATTTTTTTCCCAGGCACTTATAACCCATCCACCAAAGACCTGGTTTTTTTGTTAATGCGAAGACAATACTTCTGTATTTCCTGATGTGTTGCACTCACTGACAATCTAGCGGATTTTTCCAACTATGCACAGAAATGATTGTACATAAGTGAAAAGGATGTTTTATACTATTCGGATTAACATTTATCAAGTGTACGTATAATCTCCAGTGTACATGTTAAACATATTTTGCTATCGACTGTAAATTGTGACTGAATAATATGATCCTATTTCTGTAACAATTTGATGATGCCTGTAAACTGGCGTCCCTCATGTACTGTACCATGAGAATCAATCCATCTATTTACTTATTTAAATGAAATAAACATTTCTCTGATTTCAAAATAACACATCAATGAACTATAAATCAAGGATTCTGTACACAAGAAAATTATGTATGAAAACTGACTTCAAGCTTTATTTTTTTCCCAGGCACTTATAACCCATCCACCAAAGACCTGGTTTTTTTGTTAATGCGAAGACAATACTTCTGTATTTCCTGATGTGTTGCACTCACTGACAATCTAGCGGATTTTTCCAACTATGCACAGAAATGATTGTACATAAGTGAAAAGGATGTTTTATACTATTCGGATTAACATTTATCAAGTGTACGTATAATCTCCAGTGTACATGTTAAACATATTTTGCTATCGACTGTAAATTGTGACTGAATAATATGATCCTATTTCTGTAACAATTTGATGATGCCTGTAAACTGGCGTCCCTCATGTACTGTACCATGAGAATCAATCCATCTATTTACTTATTTAAATGAAATAAACATTTCTCTGATTTCAAAATAACACATCAATGAACTATAAATCAAGGATTCTGTACACAAGAAAATTATGTATGAAAACTGACTTCAAGCTTTATTTTTTTCCCAGGCACTTATAACCCATCCACCAAAGACCTGGTTTTTTTGTTAATGCGAAGACAATACTTCTGTATTTCCTGATGTGTTGCACTCACTGACAATCTAGCGGATTTTTCCAACTATGCACAGAAATGATTGTACATAAGTGAAAAGGATGTTTTATACTATTCGGATTAACATTTATCAAGTGTACGTATAATCTCCAGTGTACATGTTAAACATATTTTGCTATCGACTGTAAATTGTGACTGAATAATATGATCCTATTTCTGTAACAATTTGATGATGCCTGTAAACTGGCGTCCCTCATGTACTGTACCATGAGAATCAATCCATCTATTTACTTATTTAAATGAAATAAACATTTCTCTGATTTCAAAATAACACATCAATGAACTATAAATCAA
This sequence comes from Trichobilharzia regenti, assembly GCA_944472135.2. Taxonomy (NCBI): domain Eukaryota; kingdom Metazoa; phylum Platyhelminthes; class Trematoda; order Strigeidida; family Schistosomatidae; genus Trichobilharzia; species Trichobilharzia regenti. The sequence continues at coordinate 48,040 of CALYDD020000018.1, read as the reverse complement.
GGATTCTGTACACAAGAAAATTATGTATGAAAACTGACTTCAAGCTTTATTTTTTTCCCAGGCACTTATAACCCATCCACCAAAGACCTGGTTTTTTTGTTAATGCGAAGACAATACTTCTGTATTTCCTGATGTGTTGCACTCACTGACAATCTAGCGGATTTTTCCAACTATGCACAGAAATGATTGTACATAAGTGAAAAGGATGTTTTATACTATTCGGATTAACATTTATCAAGTGTACGTATAATCTCCAGTGTACATGTTAAACATATTTTGCTATCGACTGTAAATTGTGACTGAATAATATGATCCTATTTCTGTAACAATTTGATGATGCCTGTAAACTGGCGTCCCTCATGTACTGTACCATGAGAATCAATCCATCTATTTACTTATTTAAATGAAATAAACATTTCTCTGATTTCAAAATAACACATCAATGAACTATAAATCAAGGATTCTGTACACAAGAAAATTATGTATGAAAACTGACTTCAAGCTTTATTTTTTTCCCAGGCACTTATAACCCATCCACCAAAGACCTGGTTTTTTTGTTAATGCGAAGACAATACTTCTGTATTTCCTGATGTGTTGCACTCACTGACAATCTAGCGGATTTTTCCAACTATGCACAGAAATGATTGTACATAAGTGAAAAGGATGTTTTATACTATTCGGATTAACATTTATCAAGTGTACGTATAATCTCCAGTGTACATGTTAAACATATTTTGCTATCGACTGTAAATTGTGACTGAATAATATGATCCTATTTCTGTAACAATTTGATGATGCCTGTAAACTGGCGTCCCTCATGTACTGTACCATGAGAATCAATCCATCTATTTACTTATTTAAATGAAATAAACATTTCTCTGATTTCAAAATAACACATCAATGAACTATAAATCAAGGATTCTGTACACAAGAAAATTATGTATGAAAACTGACTTCAAGCTTTATTTTTTTCCCAGGCACTTATAACCCATCCACCAAAGACCTGGTTTTTTTGTTAATGCGAAGACAATACTTCTGTATTTCCTGATGTGTTGCACTCACTGACAATCTAGCGGATTTTTCCAACTATGCACAGAAATGATTGTACATAAGTGAAAAGGATGTTTTATACTATTCGGATTAACATTTATCAAGTGTACGTATAATCTCCAGTGTACATGTTAAACATATTTTGCTATCGACTGTAAATTGTGACTGAATAATATGATCCTATTTCTGTAACAATTTGATGATGCCTGTAAACTGGCGTCCCTCATGTACTGTACCATGAGAATCAATCCATCTATTTACTTATTTAAATGAAATAAACATTTCTCTGATTTCAAAATAACACATCAATGAACTATAAATCAAGGATTCTGTACACAAGAAAATTATGTATGAAAACTGACTTCAAGCTTTATTTTTTTCCCAGGCACTTATAACCCATCCACCAAAGACCTGGTTTTTTTGTTAATGCGAAGACAATACTTCTGTATTTCCTGATGTGTTGCACTCACTGACAATCTAGCGGATTTTTCCAACTATGCACAGAAATGATTGTACATAAGTGAAAAGGATGTTTTATACTATTCGGATTAACATTTATCAAGTGTACGTATAATCTCCAGTGTACATGTTAAACATATTTTGCTATCGACTGTAAATTGTGACTGAATAATATGATCCTATTTCTGTAACAATTTGATGATGCCTGTAAACTGGCGTCCCTCATGTACTGTACCATGAGAATCAATCCATCTATTTACTTATTTAAATGAAATAAACATTTCTCTGATTTCAAAATAACACATCAATGAACTATAAATCAAGGATTCTGTACACAAGAAAATTATGTATGAAAACTGACTTCAAGCTTTATTTTTTTCCCAGGCACTTATAACCCATCCACCAAAGACCTGGTTTTTTTGTTAATGCGAAGACAATACTTCTGTATTTCCTGATGTGTTGCACTCACTGACAATCTAGCGGATTTTTCCAACTATGCACAGAAATGATTGTACATAAGTGAAAAGGATGTTTTATACTATTCGGATTAACATTTATCAAGTGTACGTATAATCTCCAGTGTACATGTTAAACATATTTTGCTATCGACTGTAAATTGTGACTGAATAATATGATCCTATTTCTGTAACAATTTGATGATGCCTGTAAACTGGCGTCCCTCATGTACTGTACCATGAGAATCAATCCATCTATTTACTTATTTAAATGAAATAAACATTTCTCTGATTTCAAAATAACACATCAATGAACTATAAATCAAGGATTCTGTACACAAGAAAATTATGTATGAAAACTGACTTCAAGCTTTATTTTTTTCCCAGGCACTTATAACCCATCCACCAAAGACCTGGTTTTTTTGTTAATGCGAAGACAATACTTCTGTATTTCCTGATGTGTTGCACTCACTGACAATCTAGCGGATTTTTCCAACTATGCACAGAAATGATTGTACATAAGTGAAAAGGATGTTTTATACTATTCGGATTAACATTTATCAAGTGTACGTATAATCTCCAGTGTACATGTTAAACATATTTTGCTATCGACTGTAAATTGTGACTGAATAATATGATCCTATTTCTGTAACAATTTGATGATGCCTGTAAACTGGCGTCCCTCATGTACTGTACCATGAGAATCAATCCATCTATTTACTTATTTAAATGAAATAAACATTTCTCTGATTTCAAAATAACACATCAATGAACTATAAATCAAGGATTCTGTACACAAGAAAATTATGTATGAAAACTGACTTCAAGCTTTATTTTTTTCCCAGGCACTTATAACCCATCCACCAAAGACCTGGTTTTTTTGTTAATGCGAAGACAATACTTCTGTATTTCCTGATGTGTTGCACTCACTGACAATCTAGCGGATTTTTCCAACTATGCACAGAAATGATTGTACATAAGTGAAAAGGATGTTTTATACTATTCGGATTAACATTTATCAAGTGTACGTATAATCTCCAGTGTACATGTTAAACATATTTTGCTATCGACTGTAAATTGTGACTGAATAATATGATCCTATTTCTGTAACAATTTGATGATGCCTGTAAACTGGCGTCCCTCATGTACTGTACCATGAGAATCAATCCATCTATTTACTTATTTAAATGAAATAAACATTTCTCTGATTTCAAAATAACACATCAATGAACTATAAATCAAGGATTCTGTACACAAGAAAATTATGTATGAAAACTGACTTCAAGCTTTATTTTTTTCCCAGGCACTTATAACCCATCCACCAAAGACCTGGTTTTTTTGTTAATGCGAAGACAATACTTCTGTATTTCCTGATGTGTTGCACTCACTGACAATCTAGCGGATTTTTCCAACTATGCACAGAAATGATTGTACATAAGTGAAAAGGATGTTTTATACTATTCGGATTAACATTTATCAAGTGTACGTATAATCTCCAGTGTACATGTTAAACATATTTTGCTATCGACTGTAAATTGTGACTGAATAATATGATCCTATTTCTGTAACAATTTGATGATGCCTGTAAACTGGCGTCCCTCATGTACTGTACCATGAGAATCAATCCATCTATTTACTTATTTAAATGAAATAAACATTTCTCTGATTTCAAAATAACACATCAATGAACTATAAATCAAGGATTCTGTACACAAGAAAATTATGTATGAAAACTGACTTCAAGCTTTATTTTTTTCCCAGGCACTTATAACCCATCCACCAAAGACCTGGTTTTTTTGTTAATGCGAAGACAATACTTCTGTATTTCCTGATGTGTTGCACTCACTGACAATCTAGCGGATTTTTCCAACTATGCACAGAAATGATTGTACATAAGTGAAAAGGATGTTTTATACTATTCGGATTAACATTTATCAAGTGTACGTATAATCTCCAGTGTACATGTTAAACATATTTTGCTATCGACTGTAAATTGTGACTGAATAATATGATCCTATTTCTGTAACAATTTGATGATGCCTGTAAACTGGCGTCCCTCATGTACTGTACCATGAGAATCAATCCATCTATTTACTTATTTAAATGAAATAAACATTTCTCTGATTTCAAAATAACACATCAATGAACTATAAATCAAGGATTCTGTACACAAGAAAATTATGTATGAAAACTGACTTCAAGCTTTATTTTTTTCCCAGGCACTTATAACCCATCCACCAAAGACCTGGTTTTTTTGTTAATGCGAAGACAATACTTCTGTATTTCCTGATGTGTTGCACTCACTGACAATCTAGCGGATTTTTCCAACTATGCACAGAAATGATTGTACATAAGTGAAAAGGATGTTTTATACTATTCGGATTAACATTTATCAAGTGTACGTATAATCTCCAGTGTACATGTTAAACATATTTTGCTATCGACTGTAAATTGTGACTGAATAATATGATCCTATTTCTGTAACAATTTGATGATGCCTGTAAACTGGCGTCCCTCATGTACTGTACCATGAGAATCAATCCATCTATTTACTTATTTAAATGAAATAAACATTTCTCTGATTTCAAAATAACACATCAATGAACTATAAATCAAGGATTCTGTACACAAGAAAATTATGTATGAAAACTGACTTCAAGCTTTATTTTTTTCCCAGGCACTTATAACCCATCCACCAAAGACCTGGTTTTTTTGTTAATGCGAAGACAATACTTCTGTATTTCCTGATGTGTTGCACTCACTGACAATCTAGCGGATTTTTCCAACTATGCACAGAAATGATTGTACATAAGTGAAAAGGATGTTTTATACTATTCGGATTAACATTTATCAAGTGTACGTATAATCTCCAGTGTACATGTTAAACATATTTTGCTATCGACTGTAAATTGTGACTGAATAATATGATCCTATTTCTGTAACAATTTGATGATGCCTGTAAACTGGCGTCCCTCATGTACTGTACCATGAGAATCAATCCATCTATTTACTTATTTAAATGAAATAAACATTTCTCTGATTTCAAAATAACACATCAATGAACTATAAATCAAGGATTCTGTACACAAGAAAATTATGTATGAAAACTGACTTCAAGCTTTATTTTTTTCCCAGGCACTTATAACCCATCCACCAAAGACCTGGTTTTTTTGTTAATGCGAAGACAATACTTCTGTATTTCCTGATGTGTTGCACTCACTGACAATCTAGCGGATTTTTCCAACTATGCACAGAAATGATTGTACATAAGTGAAAAGGATGTTTTATACTATTCGGATTAACATTTATCAAGTGTACGTATAATCTCCAGTGTACATGTTAAACATATTTTGCTATCGACTGTAAATTGTGACTGAATAATATGATCCTATTTCTGTAACAATTTGATGATGCCTGTAAACTGGCGTCCCTCATGTACTGTACCATGAGAATCAATCCATCTATTTACTTATTTAAATGAAATAAACATTTCTCTGATTTCAAAATAACACATCAATGAACTATAAATCAAGGATTCTGTACACAAGAAAATTATGTATGAAAACTGACTTCAAGCTTTATTTTTTTCCCAGGCACTTATAACCCATCCACCAAAGACCTGGTTTTTTTGTTAATGCGAAGACAATACTTCTGTATTTCCTGATGTGTTGCACTCACTGACAATCTAGCGGATTTTTCCAACTATGCACAGAAATGATTGTACATAAGTGAAAAGGATGTTTTATACTATTCGGATTAACATTTATCAAGTGTACGTATAATCTCCAGTGTACATGTTAAACATATTTTGCTATCGACTGTAAATTGTGACTGAATAATATGATCCTATTTCTGTAACAATTTGATGATGCCTGTAAACTGGCGTCCCTCATGTACTGTACCATGAGAATCAATCCATCTATTTACTTATTTAAATGAAATAAACATTTCTCTGATTTCAAAATAACACATCAATGAACTATAAATCAAGGATTCTGTACACAAGAAAATTATGTATGAAAACTGACTTCAAGCTTTATTTTTTTCCCAGGCACTTATAACCCATCCACCAAAGACCTGGTTTTTTTGTTAATGCGAAGACAATACTTCTGTATTTCCTGATGTGTTGCACTCACTGACAATCTAGCGGATTTTTCCAACTATGCACAGAAATGATTGTACATAAGTGAAAAGGATGTTTTATACTATTCGGATTAACATTTATCAAGTGTACGTATAATCTCCAGTGTACATGTTAAACATATTTTGCTATCGACTGTAAATTGTGACTGAATAATATGATCCTATTTCTGTAACAATTTGATGATGCCTGTAAACTGGCGTCCCTCATGTACTGTACCATGAGAATCAATCCATCTATTTACTTATTTAAATGAAATAAACATTTCTCTGATTTCAAAATAACACATCAATGAACTATAAATCAAGGATTCTGTACACAAGAAAATTATGTATGAAAACTGACTTCAAGCTTTATTTTTTTCCCAGGCACTTATAACCCATCCACCAAAGACCTGGTTTTTTTGTTAATGCGAAGACAATACTTCTGTATTTCCTGATGTGTTGCACTCACTGACAATCTAGCGGATTTTTCCAACTATGCACAGAAATGATTGTACATAAGTGAAAAGGATGTTTTATACTATTCGGATTAACATTTATCAAGTGTACGTATAATCTCCAGTGTACATGTTAAACATATTTTGCTATCGACTGTAAATTGTGACTGAATAATATGATCCTATTTCTGTAACAATTTGATGATGCCTGTAAACTGGCGTCCCTCATGTACTGTACCATGAGAATCAATCCATCTATTTACTTATTTAAATGAAATAAACATTTCTCTGATTTCAAAATAACACATCAATGAACTATAAATCAAGGATTCTGTACACAAGAAAATTATGTATGAAAACTGACTTCAAGCTTTATTTTTTTCCCAGGCACTTATAACCCATCCACCAAAGACCTGGTTTTTTTGTTAATGCGAAGACAATACTTCTGTATTTCCTGATGTGTTGCACTCACTGACAATCTAGCGGATTTTTCCAACTATGCACAGAAATGATTGTACATAAGTGAAAAGGATGTTTTATACTATTCGGATTAACATTTATCAAGTGTACGTATAATCTCCAGTGTACATGTTAAACATATTTTGCTATCGACTGTAAATTGTGACTGAATAATATGATCCTATTTCTGTAACAATTTGATGATGCCTGTAAACTGGCGTCCCTCATGTACTGTACCATGAGAATCAATCCATCTATTTACTTATTTAAATGAAATAAACATTTCTCTGATTTCAAAATAACACATCAATGAACTATAAATCAAGGATTCTGTACACAAGAAAATTATGTATGAAAACTGACTTCAAGCTTTATTTTTTTCCCAGGCACTTATAACCCATCCACCAAAGACCTGGTTTTTTTGTTAATGCGAAGACAATACTTCTGTATTTCCTGATGTGTTGCACTCACTGACAATCTAGCGGATTTTTCCAACTATGCACAGAAATGATTGTACATAAGTGAAAAGGATGTTTTATACTATTCGGATTAACATTTATCAAGTGTACGTATAATCTCCAGTGTACATGTTAAACATATTTTGCTATCGACTGTAAATTGTGACTGAATAATATGATCCTATTTCTGTAACAATTTGATGATGCCTGTAAACTGGCGTCCCTCATGTACTGTACCATGAGAATCAATCCATCTATTTACTTATTTAAATGAAATAAACATTTCTCTGATTTCAAAATAACACATCAATGAACTATAAATCAAGGATTCTGTACACAAGAAAATTATGTATGAAAACTGACTTCAAGCTTTATTTTTTTCCCAGGCACTTATAACCCATCCACCAAAGACCTGGTTTTTTTGTTAATGCGAAGACAATACTTCTGTATTTCCTGATGTGTTGCACTCACTGACAATCTAGCGGATTTTTCCAACTATGCACAGAAATGATTGTACATAAGTGAAAAGGATGTTTTATACTATTCGGATTAACATTTATCAAGTGTACGTATAATCTCCAGTGTACATGTTAAACATATTTTGCTATCGACTGTAAATTGTGACTGAATAATATGATCCTATTTCTGTAACAATTTGATGATGCCTGTAAACTGGCGTCCCTCATGTACTGTACCATGAGAATCAATCCATCTATTTACTTATTTAAATGAAATAAACATTTCTCTGATTTCAAAATAACACATCAATGAACTATAAATCAAGGATTCTGTACACAAGAAAATTATGTATGAAAACTGACTTCAAGCTTTATTTTTTTCCCAGGCACTTATAACCCATCCACCAAAGACCTGGTTTTTTTGTTAATGCGAAGACAATACTTCTGTATTTCCTGATGTGTTGCACTCACTGACAATCTAGCGGATTTTTCCAACTATGCACAGAAATGATTGTACATAAGTGAAAAGGATGTTTTATACTATTCGGATTAACATTTATCAAGTGTACGTATAATCTCCAGTGTACATGTTAAACATATTTTGCTATCGACTGTAAATTGTGACTGAATAATATGATCCTATTTCTGTAACAATTTGATGATGCCTGTAAACTGGCGTCCCTCATGTACTGTACCATGAGAATCAATCCATCTATTTACTTATTTAAATGAAATAAACATTTCTCTGATTTCAAAATAACACATCAATGAACTATAAATCAAGGATTCTGTACACAAGAAAATTATGTATGAAAACTGACTTCAAGCTTTATTTTTTTCCCAGGCACTTATAACCCATCCACCAAAGACCTGGTTTTTTTGTTAATGCGAAGACAATACTTCTGTATTTCCTGATGTGTTGCACTCACTGACAATCTAGCGGATTTTTCCAACTATGCACAGAAATGATTGTACATAAGTGAAAAGGATGTTTTATACTATTCGGATTAACATTTATCAAGTGTACGTATAATCTCCAGTGTACATGTTAAACATATTTTGCTATCGACTGTAAATTGTGACTGAATAATATGATCCTATTTCTGTAACAATTTGATGATGCCTGTAAACTGGCGTCCCTCATGTACTGTACCATGAGAATCAATCCATCTATTTACTTATTTAAATGAAATAAACATTTCTCTGATTTCAAAATAACACATCAATGAACTATAAATCAAGGATTCTGTACACAAGAAAATTATGTATGAAAACTGACTTCAAGCTTTATTTTTTTCCCAGGCACTTATAACCCATCCACCAAAGACCTGGTTTTTTTGTTAATGCGAAGACAATACTTCTGTATTTCCTGATGTGTTGCACTCACTGACAATCTAGCGGATTTTTCCAACTATGCACAGAAATGATTGTACATAAGTGAAAAGGATGTTTTATACTATTCGGATTAACATTTATCAAGTGTACGTATAATCTCCAGTGTACATGTTAAACATATTTTGCTATCGACTGTAAATTGTGACTGAATAATATGATCCTATTTCTGTAACAATTTGATGATGCCTGTAAACTGGCGTCCCTCATGTACTGTACCATGAGAATCAATCCATCTATTTACTTATTTAAATGAAATAAACATTTCTCTGATTTCAAAATAACACATCAATGAACTATAAATCAAGGATTCTGTACACAAGAAAATTATGTATGAAAACTGACTTCAAGCTTTATTTTTTTCCCAGGCACTTATAACCCATCCACCAAAGACCTGGTTTTTTTGTTAATGCGAAGACAATACTTCTGTATTTCCTGATGTGTTGCACTCACTGACAATCTAGCGGATTTTTCCAACTATGCACAGAAATGATTGTACATAAGTGAAAAGGATGTTTTATACTATTCGGATTAACATTTATCAAGTGTACGTATAATCTCCAGTGTACATGTTAAACATATTTTGCTATCGACTGTAAATTGTGACTGAATAATATGATCCTATTTCTGTAACAATTTGATGATGCCTGTAAACTGGCGTCCCTCATGTACTGTATCATGGGGATAAATTTATTTATTTATTTATTTATGTGTAGACACATGCTAGGTTTCCAACGTCCGAAGTATGTTATCCCAGATTTAGCTGGATTGAACGTTAACTGCCACTTTTCACTCCAATTACATAGACTATTTAGGTCTTCTTGGATTTTACTAACAATATTCATATCATTATAGTCAAAATCATAGACAACTTTGAGGTCATCTGCAAAGAGGTATGGCTTGCCATACTTGATCATAGAGACAATATCATTTATGAATACAATGAATAGGGTAGGGCCAAGAACACTACCTTGTATCACGCCGCTGGTTATCGGTTTGGATGTTGATAAGTGATGGTTGACTTTAACTAACTGTTCTCTTCCTGTAAGAAAGGAAGTTATCCACTCAAGAAGCCTTCCACTTATTCCATAAGATAGGAGTTTCAGTATGAGTCTTTATGTGGGACTTTATCAAAAGCTTTCCTAACATCTAGAAATAATGTTGCTGCCGAACGACCTTTGTCTACACATTCAGTAATGTGGTCGAAATAATCTAACTGGCACGTAATGCACGATCTTCTATTTAGGAAACCGTATTGGAAAGGGGATATTAAGTCATTCGAGAGCAAATACTGAACAATTTGCTTCTTTACAATCTTTTCCATCACACGTGAAACTACGGAAGTAATGTTGATGGGGCGGTAATTATCTATGTCCGCTGTAGGTCCGGTTTTGTGAATGGGTACAACGTAGGATTTCTTCCAGCTATTTGGATATGTTCCACTCCTTATCGAAGTTGAAAATATCTTGAGAAGAAGTAGATTCATGTCATTTCCACCATTTTTTAAGAGGACGGAAGACATTCCATCTGGGCCGGGAGTATTAGTAAGCTTAAGAGTTGTGATAGCTTTATCGATTTCTTGGGCGTTTAAGACTACATCGCTTAGACACTTTTCTGTTTTACGAGGGAAATCTATATCCTGGTCATTTTCTAGAGTGTACAGTTTGGCAAAGTGCGTGCTAAACACCTCACATATATCCTCAGCACTTTCGTGAGTAATGCCGCCTAGGTGTATTATTTTTGGATATGTTGATTTGGAGTTAGTTAACCTACTTTTGAAGAGTTTGGCTATTTCTCCAGTGTTATGTGGCGACTGAATTGCCCGCGTTTCTTTATTCCTAAGACTTAGATTTTTTAACTCATGGATTCTAATGAGGATTGTTTTGATAGCGATTAACGACGATAAGTCGTCATGTCTATAGTAACTTAATGAATGCTTCCGCAAACTTCTTCTTAATGATATTGGAATAAAATCACCTTGAGGGATTTTGAATTTAATCAGTTTCACAGGCGCTATGACATCATTAACCGACTGTATATTGTCATAGAAGTTTTTAAGGACTTCCTCTAAGGAGTCATTGGTAAAGTAGGAATCCCAATTAGAGTATCTAATCAAGTCCTGATACAAGTCCCAATCAACCCGCGTGTATAGTCTTATAGGTGTCCGACTAACTTCGTTTCTGTGTATAGTTTCTGGAGAAATGTTAAACGAACATGCAACTATTTTATGATCGCTACCTGGGAATTCATGTCCCACATGAATTGTAGATGGTGCTACGTTGATCGTGAATATAAGATCAAGAATGTTATTGGACCTAGTGGGTACATTTATGTGTTGCGTCCATCCTCCAGTAATGATGGAATTAAGAAGATTATCATACCTCGAGGGTCCACGAAGTGTACGCCATGATATATCAGGCAAATTGAAGTCACCTCCAATTATATTATAACTGAAGGGGAGATTGGATGCAACACTAAATATGTTGCTGAGTACGTTATCGTATTCGCGGTTGGATGATGGCGGTCGGTATACGCACCCTATAAGGATAGGTTTACTTCTGAGAACTTTTATTTCGACCCACACCGAATCATTAAGTTGTGACAGAATAGGGTGACTAAAATGCGTTGCACAAATGGGTTGTTTAACGTATATGAGTGTTCCACCCCCACGACCTGTTTCCCTATCCCCTCGAAAAAGATTGTACTTATCAATTGATAAGCTACCATCCACAATGTCACTTGAGCACCAGGCTTCAGTGATCATGATCAGCGACGGATTGCATATAGAGGCTAACGTACATAATGCTAAATGTTTGTTAAGAACTGATCTAGCATTTATGAGGATGACGGATAGACTTTGACGAAGTGGTTTTAGTGTATGGGCAATATCATAATAAAATACTCTATGGTTATCAACTGAATATGTGCAGTCGTTATTGGATTCATTAATTACAACATTTTGATCACTAGAGACGGTTTCTTTAATTTGATAGTTAGGGATGGGTTGTGAAATGTCACTCGTGAGTAGTTGGTCGTTTAGATATTGCGTGCTATGGGAGATACTAGTATGATAATCTATGGTATTACTATTGGTATTAGGTGTTTGCTATCTTTCGGGGAAGAAGCAGTTTCCCTGTTGTAAGGTGTTCGCTATACCAGCAAGGAATTGGTCTGATATCATGCGTGCTATGTGCATGATCCCAGGCGTTTCTGCCAGTTGTCGCTGGAGAAAATTTTGGTCATATGGGTTGGCTAGTGTCGTGTAATCTGCATAGTTATAACCGAAATGTGTGATCGGCGTGTTGTTGTGTGCATATGACTTAGATCCCTGTGTCTGATTAGAGTACTTCCTAGGCCATGATGAGCATTGTGCTGAAATTGGCATGTGACCCCTACTGAATGCATGAGAATTATGACAGGGCACTATACGCGTTTTTGGACTAACGTCTGTATTCTCAAACTGATGTTTCCTGTACATCATGGTTGAGCAACTTCGTGTTTTCGAAGTGTTTGGTGAGATATGTGACGATTGTTTTTTCTTATCATAGGACTGGTAGTGGAAGTCGGAAATGATTCAGCTCCTACGGTATGTGAATTACGTCTAACTTCAGGAACATGACTAAGTTTAGATGATTGTCTATCAGTAGAATGAGCCAGTGACCCATTTGAAACTTTCCTACTTATGGGCTTTAGTGTTCCGGGTCTAACGTTTGGTTTAGCTTTATCCGTATTAGTCGGCCTGTATAATTTGGGCTGCTGGTGATTAGTAGGATTTCCTAATAAACTGGATTTCTGTTGAATAGTCTCAACAGTTCTTTTGGTGTTCCTAACGGAAATAGGACGTTTATCATATCGCCTTGTATTTACGCCTACCTGGGTGGCCACATGTGATTGCTGCTTCACAGTAGCCGGGCTAAGAGGTTGTGAGGTATATGACTTCCCGAGAGATTCAAAGTGTACTACTGAATTCAGCTTAGACTTTTTCGAGGGTTTGGCATTAGTGCCAGTGTGCAAGGGATGCACGTCAATACTGTGATCTGTTGACATTTCTATGTCTGAAATTTCAGTATTTCGAGCTAAGTCTTCAACAGTTGCTTGACTACTGTTAGTTTGTGTATGCGATATTATCTGGTGCTCTTGGTCATCAGGCAATACAACGAGGGAAGTATTAACATCGGTTGTCTTATTGGGGTTGTCTTCACTCAGTTTACCTGCGCGGCAACGTCTTTGGCAAGAAGTTAAATCAGGTACAATCCTGATATTGGTGTAGGGTGTTGAGGAGCCAAGAGTTTTGCCAGACTCCAAAAATTTCTTAGCTAGGTCAATAGACTTAAATTTGAAGAGTACAGGACATGGGTGGTTTGCGGATTTCTTACGAAGACGCAGAACCTGGCAGTCAGATACTGAAATGTTGCATGCCTGTAGACAGATTGCTTTAAGTTTGATAATAGGTACATTGTCTGGTATATTATATCCTAAAACATTGTATGAGGACATGACCCTCTTTACAGCCTCTGCAGTCAAAAAGTCTAGCAGGCGCTCAGATTTGAGGAGTGAATCTAAGCAAATTTCTTGTGATGGATCACAAAGTTGGAGGAAAGGAGTGATACTTTCAAACTTATCCTGCAGGTCTGTTATGGATTTCTGAAGGATCTTTAGATCACTAGTGTTACGGGCTACGTTATCGATTAGTTCTTCCATTAAGTTTGGTACTATAACTCTCGGTGTATCAATTGATCTTAGTACAAATTCATCGTCAGGACTAATGTTTCTAGTGACCTGCTGACTATTTGATGCTAGTCTCTTAACAGTACTAACTCGTTTAATAACTTTGACCATTATGGAGGTAAAGATTATAAAAATTTCTCAAAAATTGACAAAAGTGTGTGAAATACTGTTATATTATCTAAGTAGATAAAAACAACAATAAACAGGTATGAATGTATGAAGTACGAACTAAAAATAGACCAATATCAAACGAGTTAACTCTGACAGTTATAAATCACAAAACTAAGGACTTCTTGTCAATGGAGTTGAAGATTGAACGATCAATTCTTGGTTGTTTGCTTAAAATCAACTTCCCCGATTTTCGCGGAGGCATCAATACGACAGTCATCGTCTCATCGGTCGCTGTTCAGAAAGAAGAGTGAAACATCGTCAGAAGTAATCTTGTGATTTATTATTGTAATATTTGTTTTCAGACCTTAGTTCACTTATTCCTTTTATATGTTGGTGTAACAATAAAGAAATATCAAGTGGCAGATCGGTGTTTTGGTTTTGCGTCCGTTATAACTAAGCGTTTCTGAAATCTTCAAGGAACAGCGTGGGCCCGAGCGTAGCGAGAGCTGGGCATTAACGGTTTATGAGACGTGATTGACAGTTTCTGACGATAGAAACAGATCTGGCGGATTCAAACAGTTGGTGAAAGTTTGGATAGTCGCCGTTCATCTTTCCTGGTGCCAGTCAAGTCCTCTTTGAACAAGCAATATCTGGAACTTTTTGGAATTGGGTCAAGTTCAACAATGCCTGGGTCAAAGAAGGGACAGAGTGTCTTGGATACAAACAGGAAAGTAAGTCATGGTGACTTGTCTGTTAATTGTAACGATGTGTCTGATGTTAAGCATGACATGGTTGATGTTACTGTTTCGCCGTTCAGGGATAATAGGAACATCAAACTCCCTAAATTTGAACCACGGTGTTTTGATGGAAACCCAGCTGATTATTTACAATTTGTAAAGGAGTTTGAGATCATGTTGAGTGGTTTTCTATTAAGTGATGAATTGAAGTTAATGTATTTGATGAGATATTGCACTGGAGATGCTGCAAGAGCTATACAGTGCTGTAAGTTTATGAAGCCAAAAGAGGGCTACTACGAGGCTATGAGCATATTACGTCAAAGGTTTGGAAGACCTTCGATGATTGCAGGGAAATTATTCGAGGCTGTTAAGGGTAATGGTGGTCAATTACAGGATGACTCCCAGGCACTCACTGAGTTTTTAGATAATTTGCTAATTTACAAGAATGGAATGATTTCGATGAATCGTATGAGTGACCTCAACTCGAGTTTTATACTAGAAGTAATAGCAAGACGTCTACCTACTCGACTGCAAAGGAAGTGGGTGAAGATAAGCTCCCGTATGGAGGATGAGGGTATCGAGCCAAGGTTTGATGATATCCTGAAACTGGTAAAAGATAGCGTCAATCAATCTATGAGCAAGTTTTCCAGTCTATTAAATCTCACCCCTAGAATAGAGCAGTCTGAGAGCAAAACGCACTCATTGATGACGAATAGGCCTCAGAGAGGTGGATATCGAGAAGGCTCCATGATGTCTAGTAATGCATATAGACTTAGTGAGTGTAACAGGTTTCGTAGTACATCCTCAACAGATAAGTTACAAGATGCAAGACAAACACGGTTTTGTTTTACACGTATGCAAGAGGTGCATACAGAAGTGAACTGTGAACCGGTGAGCAAGTTCAGTGATAAGCTAAATGTAAACTCCAGGTCTGACTCCGAATTGTGTGACGATAACGGTGTGGTGAAGAAGTCTGTAGTTGCAACTGGTAAGCCGTTGTTGAATAGAGTGTCACAGAATAGAGTTACTGCTTCAGAGTGCAGTTCTGACCCTACAAGTTTACAAGGTATTACTAGTCAGAGTGAAGATATAAAACCTTTAAGGATTTGTGAGGAGGAACCAAAATTGTCTACTTCTGTTATTAAAGAGTTTGAAAATGATGAAGTTGACGGTAAAGTGAATATTCGTGATAATGATCATGATACTTCACAGTTGTCTTTGGTTGATCATTATGAGATGAGGGATATGCCTACTACTGCTAAGTTAAATAAAGGTTCTGTACAACTACAACGTGAAGTAGAATTGAACGCAGATGCAGTTCCAAAAGGTGTGCATACTTGTGAGACAGTCAGTGTAATTGATCAGCGTGTAGCCCACCTATCATCAGATGATAGTGCTAAACCCGAACTAGTAGTGAAAGACAGCAGTGGTGGTAATCTTGCAGTTGGACAACTATCTGAGAGCCGAACAAGAACAGCTTCTGATCCACCGCTAAGTTCATCACCTTGTGTCACTCAGTCATCGTTGGTGTTTTCATCCACAATGAAACAGATGCCCATCAACTCAAGTATCTTCTGCAATGACTATGATAGTATTGGTGCGTTTGAAAAGACGAAAGATATTGCTCAGTTTAGTGAGAATAAGCCAAGTGTAAACGAGAGAGTAATTGTTAAATTGACTTGCATGAATAAAGGCATTTCTAGTTTCAAGTTACTAATTGAATGTTATTATCTTTGGTGTAAATTACTCTGTTTCTACACTTGGTTGATGAGATATGCCGTGTGTTTGTTCGTCATCTATATTCTACGATACAATGACATGGGCGTGTTGCCGTTCAGATTTGAGGATTTAGCTCATAGAAGGAAGTTAGCAAATGAACTCTGCGACGATTTTCCAACCTAGGGCGTCAACCTGAGAAGGGTTGTAGGCGTACTGCTGTAAGTCCTACAATTCTTCAAAGGGTAGCGCATCAATGAGCAGTCCAATGTGCTTGGTGTTTGATTTTGTACATATGTTCATATTGTATATACTGAATTGATATCATCTGTCATCTAGCTGTTGGTAATTCTGTTTGTGTCCGGACGACTTCCACTTGGATCATCAACCTGAGAAGGAATGTAGGCGTACTGCTGTAAGTCCTACAGTTCTTCAAGGGTAGTTTGCCGTGCCAGAATACACAACATTTGATGTGTTGATTGTACATATGTTTGTGTTAAATAATTGTGTGAGTTCCAATTGATGTAATTGTTGGTTAATCTTGTTTGTGTCCGGACATTCCACAAATTACAATCGTCAACCTGTGAAGGTTTGTAGGCGTACTGGTGTAAGTCCTGCAATTCTTCAAAGGAATTCCATCAAGACATGATCCGCGAGGTTGTTTGTACTATTTGTATATATGTGTGGTGTGTCATATCAATTGGTGTTATTTGGATTCATTGTGTTTACTTGTTGTTTTCGTGTCTTGTTGTTATTGCGTAATTTTGTTAAAATTTTCGTCGTGATTACTTCTGAAGTTGTTTCGAGTCTTCTACATCCATGAATGAATTGATTGATGTTAAGGACAGCAGATGGGTCGTATACGCCGGGGAGGCTAGGCTATTGCTGAGAATGAAATGCACACGGAGATAATTGTTAGCTGCGGTCCGACACGCCGGGGAGAAAGAGTGTAAACGACTGAGGCTCACATGCGTCACCGCTACTAGAACTGAGGCAGAATGAGTGACAAGCGATTTCAGTGGTAATTGGTAGTGAGTAGATAAGAGGATGTGCGTAGAGTATCATGAGTTGGTGCTATGGTCACGTTGCATTCTGCAAGAGTCATTCTAGCAAGTGGCGATTGTGTTGCAAGATGTCAAGAGGAGGTCTCTGTCTGGAGGCGCAGGTCGTCAGCGATGTGTGAGATTGTGCTGTGGGTATGCTTGTGGTGTGTTGGCTTTTCTGTTTGTTTTCCATTTCAGCTCTGTCCGTGTGACCCAGGTTCTCGCAATGGCATCCAAGTCAACGTGTATTGGTCGTGAAGGAAAAAAGGGTTGGATCCCTTTTTTGCCGGGGAGTGTCAATGGAGTTGAAGATTGAACGATCAATTCTTGGTTGTTTGCTCAAAATCAACTTCCCCGATTTTCGCGGAGGCATCAATACGACAGTCATCGTCTCATCGGTCGCTGTTCAGAAAGAAGAGTAAAATATCGTCAGAAGTAATATAACGATTTATTATTGTAATATTTGTTTACAGACCTTAGTTCGCTTATTCATTTTATATGTTGGTGTAACAATAAACAAATCTAAAGCGGCAGATCAGTGTTTTGGTTTTGCGTCCGTTATAACTAAGCGTTTCTGAGAAATCTTCGAAGAACAGCGTGGGCCCGAGCGTAGCGAGAGCTGGGCATTAACGGTTTATGAGACGCGATTGACAAAAACTAACATAAACAAGAGAGAATATAAGGCGTCCACAGTTCTACCATATTAGGAGGGGACATCTGAGACCCTAATGTAGGATTCCTAATGAAGCAGGAATTAGGCTGGTGGTATTTAATCCTACAAACTCACTCAGGGACAGGCTGTGTAGGTAGGTTAAGGGAGCCTGCAGGTTGACCCGATTAGACAAAATAATGCAATTTAAAAAAATACCCTACAATGATTGTGAGTTAGGTCGACTACCTGCATAGGTCAAACTAGTAGGTCGGGGATAGTCAGATTGTCGGAACATAAGAATTTAGCTAATGTTAGAGTGGCTGACCCCACGAAGATAAGTAATTTAGAAAAAATAGCTCAGCGCCATACTAAAACTGCGTGTATTAGCACACAATCACAAAATAGCATAGTTGGAGAGGGTTAAAATTCTGAGAAGTAATATAGGTAGGTAGGTGAAGATGGAGGTAACTTACTAAGTCCTTGATCATCGAGTCTACAACACCAAGACGTGCAATAGAAATCACTCATCACTCATGCCTAAAATACGGAAAATACTTGTGGTGGTTGACAATTTCTATCTCTGTATTGTTTATATACTTACTGTTGATTGTTAATATATTTCTTATATGAATTGAATAATAATTCCGCCAAATACAAAATCCTGAATTCCCTCCTCTCTGTGTTTTGGTTGAATTCTTGTAATTCAGTCATCTCGAAATACTAATATTCCAAGTACAATCAATTACTACAAATTCGCGTCGCGATGGTACTAAATAACCTGGGAAAACTTCCCATAAATGCTACTCCGCGAGAGATTGCTGATTATTTGGAATGCTTCGATGCGTGGTGCATTTCAAAGAACGTTCGGGATGACAAAATACCAGCACATTTCATCACTGCTATTGGGCCAGATGCATATACCCTAGTGAAGAATCTGGTGTTTCCAGATTAACCCATTTCTCTGCCATATGTCAAGATTCGTGAACTTCTGATACATCACTTCCATATAACTACTTTTGAGACAAGAAAGAGGGTTCAGTTCAATAAACTGGTTCGTGCTCCTAACCAGAAGATTAGAGACTTTATTCTTCAACTTCAAATACAAGCTTCAAAGTGCAACTTTGGAGATCAGCTGCATACTCAACTACGTGATCGTCTAATTGCTGGAATCAATATTCCTAAGCTAGACAGTGAGTTAATTCAGATTCCTTCTTGTACCTTTCAAACTGCTAAAGATTTATGTATTACATATGAGTATGTCAATAATGAATACTCTGCTCCCACTATGTCAGTATCTGATGTCATGCTTTCTAAAGTCGAAAATACAAGTGGTAATGGGAAGAAATCCAAATTATCGTCCACAGGTAATAGAATGCAGCGAGAGATCAAAAACATTAAACCGTGTTTATCCTGTGGAAAGTTACATCTACGAAGCACTTGCCGTTTTCTGGGTGCTAAGTGTCACAAATGTGGTAAAGTTGGACACATCAAGACGGTTTGCAGAAGTTCGAATACTTATGTTGCTCAACATTCTTATAATTCTCCCAATCTGTCTAGTAAAATGGAGTCAATGTGTCTTTCAACCTTTCAAAATACTCAAGCTAACCCGATGAAAACCTCCACTACAAGTTCGGCAACTCAAGTGTCAACTGTTTTCAAAAACGAGGTAGCCGAGTTACAATGTGAACTGTCGAAAACACGGAAAAAACTGAATGAGATGAGAGAGCAACTGATTAAATTGGAGGAATTGCTGTATATGCATAGATTGCGTCTGTTGAATGCAGAACATACAAGTACCCATGAAAGTCCTGCAAAACTATTCAAATCTCGAATTCTCAGAAAGCATCTGATGTCCACTACTTCTAATGTACATTATTACAAAGATAATAACTATAGACCTTCTGTTGGAATTATACTACAAAAAATGGGAAATCGAGTGGTGAAGATATTAGACATCAAAGATCACTCAGTTCATAACAGACACCTGGACAAAGTGACAATAAATGAAGTAGGTCGTTCCAAATATAATATTATTGATTCCGCTAATAATCCTGATTTTGTAGATAATTCAGAAATAAGTCCAGATAGTACTGATGAAAATAATATCACAGAATCAGTTAGCTCGAAGCTACTTGCAAGCAAACCGAGACATCGTTATAAATACGCGAGGAGATATTCGAGGTGTGGCGGATGTGGTGATTGACAATTTCTATCTCTGTATTGTTTAAATACTTACTGTTGACTGTTGATATGTTTCATATATGAATTGCATTCTAATTCCGCTAAATACAAAATCCTGAATTCCCTCCTCTCTGTGTTTTGGTTGAATTCTTGTAATTCAGTCATCTCGAAATACTAATATTCCAAGTACAATAAATTACTACAGCTGCATCTCAGATCAAGTTGATTCATTTGATGGTAATGATCTGCTCCTGCATGCCTTATTCGACATATTGAATGGAATGGTCCGCGGTTATTCTGGTACCAGGTCGAAAAGAATAAAAAATTCACCGGTTGATGAATCGAAAGTACTTCTCTGCATGTTTAACTGTATTCTAACTGATGTGATTAATTCCAAACCATTTATCTAATAATCACTCAAATTCCAGGAACGATCCAATTCTACCATTTGAAGACGCTGGCGAACATGCTGCAAATGAGTACTTATGATCTGAAATAAAGAAGAAACTTGCTTTCAAAAAGTTTTACAACATTTTACTCAACTTACGTATACTGTCCGCCACGCAGACACAAATGGAGAGTTCTAGAATTGACGCCGGCACCATTTGATGCAGTAACACAACCCAACATGACCTTACCTAGTTTTTGCATCCACGATCAAATTTCTTTCCTGTTATAAAACTACGATAAGACTGCTGAAAAATGGAATAAATATATCACTGATTTCAACATAACACATCAATAATCTTTAAGCCAAGGGTGCTGTTCACGACAAAGTTATATAGGAGAATTGACTTCAAGCTTTATTTTTCCCGGATATCTGTATTGCATTCATGTGATGTCTGGGTTTTTTGTTAATGCGAAGACAATATTTCTATATCTCTTTGTGTGCTACACAAACAGACTTTATAGCAGACTGTTCCGACTGACTCTAATGTCAGAAAGAACAACCAAACTGTAAATCCATTATACATCAAATTATGTGTAATTCATATAATAACTTATCCATGCCTGTACAATAGGTATGTTCCTGCATAAACAGGGACAAATATATTATTATTAAAACAATATTTATACATTATAAGTTTCCAGACCGTAGGTATTAGGAATTTCCTGGAATAATTTGAGCGCCGAGTCAGATTGATTCATTATAAATTATTTAAATTAATCCGCTGAAGAAGCTGTGGCTTACACGGCGAAACGTTCATAAAAATCTTGTTTTAATTTTCTTAACACGCTGGGATTAATTTGAATAAATTATAATGAATATTCATACATGTCTATACAATTGGTGTATCCTACATAGCTAGGAAAAAAATGTACCTCATTATATTATCTTTACTAAATATGCTTATTAATCTTATGTGTAAATTATCGAATTGATGATACCTGTAAACTGGCGTCCCTCATGTAAACAATGAGAATATATATTATTAACTCTCCTCTTGTATCTCATCAGGCAAGACCAGAAGCCTATATAGGAAACTATATGCTCGCACTAGCAAGTATAAAAACTTAACCATACCCTACTTAGCTCGTGTTCTGTGCGATAAAGAAAGCATTAGTCGTGAAACTCATAACTTATTAAATAGTCAGTAGAACAACTGGATCTCGTCTTTCCAACTCTTATCATTTACAGGTACAACGTTTACTTTCTCTCTTTTCCTTTTTCTCTCTTTTTTTGTTATGTGCTCTTTTATTTCTCTCTTCCTCACAAACTCTACTTAAAACATTTTTCTTCGTTCTTTCACACTCTGTAAATCTCGACCTTTTTGTTACCGCTTACGCCAGTAAATATGCTAGTATCTACTTTTCTAACACCCTCAAACATTCTGTTCAATTTTGGCTTTGCTACTGACATGCTTATATGTTGTTGTCAAAACTAACCGAGGTTACCCATAATCTATGTAGAAGTCAATGTACAAACTGGATGCAATACTGTAGTGAAATGCTAGGAATTCCATTCTGTATCACAAGTACTGTTTTGGAATAAAGCAAATTACTGTTGCTATTTCAGATTCGTCATTATTTTCACAGGTCTCTTTTAATGGTAAATCTTGATTATAATCACTATGACTACTTGTTATCCCATCAGGCAATAATGAGGTGCTTCAGTCACTGTTCATATAAAGCAGAGAAGACGTTTAGCGAAGAGACTCTTTTCGGTGAATTCATTCACATAGCGCTACACTCACATTTACATATGATTATTTTTGTGTGCATGTACATGACGTTTGTCAAGTTTAGATAGTTAATCGGGAAATACAGGAATGATCTAATCTAGAAACAAGTTTAATTAGACAGCAACTAGAGTAAGATTAAGTTAGTCAGTCAGATGATGTAAGACAAGTAACTAAAATGTTTCAACTTGGGTCATGATATCAACAGAGATGATTACAGGTAGGGACTAAGTGACGTTGGGGTAGCGAACAATGCCATTTAAATTAGGACTAAATTGAGCAAATAAGTTGGAGGACGTAACATAAATGATTAGGTATTGAGAGTTTTTCAGGTCAGTAACAGCGTTAATGAGGTATAGAAATGAAATAGGGTGGGGGCAGATAACAGGAAAGTTGAAAATATGAAATATTACAATCGAGTATGTATGTGTAATAACGGATCACGAATACGTGCTGGAAGTGTCAGCTCTTATTGTGATCAATGAAATACTTCAGGTTCATGTTTTATCCAACTGGTAGACATCGCGATCCTAAAAATATTGATGTTATCAGAGAGGAGCTTTCTTTATGTCCACTCTTGTGGTCATTCAGTTACTACTCGGTATTGTTTTACGTTATTCAATCCCTCTGAATTGGTCTGCTGATTCTAACCAGTCCTGTGTGCTACTGAAACATTGCTGTCTATTTGAGTGAATAAGAATAATTCATTGAGATTTCTTCCGTTGGTGGAGACTGGTCTAATGTTTCCTTCACTGCCTTCGATAAGTTCATCTAAAGCCTCATTTTCGCCACCTGTATCAACTTGCTGGTTCCCGTTCTCATATCTCCGAATTCGTGAGACCTTTAGATGCTAAGAGTATTGACATACGCCTGTAATACGAAGTATATTAACGCAAGATCTAATACCCACAACTTCTATAGTATTCGTTCCGTGTAGGCCAAAGGCAAAGCTAAACACCAAAATTGGTCGTCCTAATTACGAATTAGATCTCAGGACCAAATCGGAGTGCGAGGTTGACTGCCTAACCAGCTAGGGATAGTGCATGAACGCGACACAATGGAGTACCGAATGGCGTGGATGCTTGACCGGAAGCCTTCAGCTAGATAAGTCGGCTTAAACAGTGAGGGTCAGCATCGAATTTTCAGTGATGAGTGCTGTGGTCAATAATTTTGTGGAATTATTAACCGCTACAGCTCACTGCCCCCCTAGTGGGGTTTTGAGGACCCTAAGACAGAACCAGTCGGAAGCAAAAATTTCGATGGTTCCCTATGGGTGAAAAACACTTCCGAGCGGTTTGGTGGAGTGCCTACAGTGCATACAGTAAAATAATGCAAAGTTTAGAACATCGAAGAAAGCTAACATCTAATTTCTTAGTGCATGTACTATGTACGGTTATAGAAAATTTTTTACTTGTGTTTAATGATGCTAGACAAAACGATTCGTGTCTGAAAAGAAAAAAACAATGAATACCACAAACTAATGAGTTGGGTGAATGGAAGTACTTAATTATGTGATATAGGTGTGAAGATATTCCGGTTTTTTCCTTTCTTTATATTTCCTTATTATTATAAATATTATTATTACAGTGATTATTATTATTCGTCATAATTTATGTCCTTTATGCAAACATCCCCTCAATACCATCGAATTTTCATTTATACGGACTTATTATTAGTGATGTTATCTGTTTTCTTAATATATGCCTCCACCTGTTTCATTTAACATATTCGTTATCTCATTATGAACCTCTCATTCTAGTCTTACTACCTCCTGTTTAACTCATACCACTTTGTACTAGCCACTCACCTGACACCTTTTGTAACCTTGAACTGATTTGTCAATCTTTCCTACCCCACACTCTACAATTCTATTATGATTAATCACCACCACTGTCTTCCGTCTTGCAATATTTTCTAATCGATTTCAGCCTGGCACGTTTGTCACACAATTATGACTATTTATTTGGAAATCCCATAATTAATCTGTTATCCTACGTTTGAAAATGTATCCACCGCATAACTGGCCTTTATTGTAACGACCACAAATATTATATTTTATAATTGTAAGAACCTGAAGAGAAATTATTGAAAAGAATATTCTTCGTTCAGATTGACTTTTAATTACTTGTGGACTATTGGGTACGCTCAGCTCTAGGCTAATAGAATTGCCTTCCAAGTGAACTGGTTTCAGATGGTCAATGCCGACAGTGTTTCCGCGTCCTTTCTTGTCTAAGAGAAGAAATTTATCCACACGTTTAATGACTTTATATGGTCTGTCGTATGAGGGTTACAGAGGTTGACGCACGGAGTCACGACGAAGAAACATGTGAAGTTTTCAAACATGGGTGAACAAAGACATCAATGGAGTGTGGTCGAGCGGGAACAGGTTTAACTGAACGCATTGTGTTTGTAAGCCTGCTGACGCATGAGGCGTGATCTACCGCTGGTGGGAAGCTCGAGGGAGAAGCAAATTCACCAGGCAGTCGTAGTGTCGTGTCATATGCTAGCTCAGCGATAATACAACTAGCATCAGTTTTCAAGGCGTTTCGTATACCAAGAAGAACTAACGGAAGTGATTCAGCCCAATATGTATTGTCTGCAGATGGCAAACCAGCTTTCAACTGTCTGCGTAGACGTTCTACCATACCATTAGCTTGATGGTGGTGGGCTGTTGTTCTAAAATGCATGCAGCTTATGATTTTAGTCAGGGCAAAGAATAAGCCGCCTTCGAATTGCAGCCCACGATCAGTTGTTATGG
Organism: Trichobilharzia regenti; assembly: GCA_944472135.2. Classification (NCBI taxonomy): domain Eukaryota; kingdom Metazoa; phylum Platyhelminthes; class Trematoda; order Strigeidida; family Schistosomatidae; genus Trichobilharzia; species Trichobilharzia regenti. The sequence continues at coordinate 22,623 of CALYDD020000018.1, read as the reverse complement.
AAGATGTTCATCCAAATTTTGCGATCCATCTTTCTACAAGGACACGTGCGGATGTTTCAGCAGATACGTCTTTGAGGGGTACTGCTTCAGGCCATCGTGTGTAACGATCAATGCAGGTTAAAATATAGGTGCATCCATGGGATTCCAGAAGGAGTCCAACCGAATCTACGTGAACGCGTTCGAAACGGGCGTCAGGGAGAAGAAAGGTGCCATGTGGGCTTTTGGTGTGTTTCACTACCTCTCACTTTTGTCAAGATAAGCACGTGTGTGCCCATTCCCTTACTTTCTTATTAATGACAAGCCAACAAAACCGACTAATTGCGAGCTTGACGGCAGTTCAAATACCTGGGCGGGATAAGCTATGCAATGTATTGGAGACGTCAAGTCGATAACTTTTAGGCATGATGGAGCGAGGAGTACTCGTGGAAACGTCACATAGAATAGTATCTCTTCCCATACCTAAGGGTTTCTCAGCTAATTGTAAAGCTGTTTTCGACAACTCATGTTTGAAGACGAGCCAGTTTCACAAGGTCTATGCCATCTATTTGGATGAGGAAATAAGTGCACGACAAAGCAATTGCCAGTGTTGTTCACTCCGGATATATAGCGAATATCCGATGTAAACTGTGAAACGTAATCCAGTCGTCGTGATTCCCTAGGTGAATACTTATCTGAAGTTGAGTTCAGAGAGTACGTCAGGGGTTTGTGGTTAGTGAAAATCGTGAATTCACGACCCTCCACTGAATGTTGAAAATGACGTACAGCACAGTACATAGCCAGATGTTCTCTGCCGAATGTGCTATACTTCGTTTCCGCCAACTGAAGGCACCTCGAGCAAAAGGCTAGTGGTTGCCAGTCTCTGTTAACTAAATGTTGTAGAACTGCGCCGATTGCAGTGTTTGATGCATCAACCGAGACACTTACCGATACCGTTGGATCCTGACACATTAGAGGTGTGGCATCCGCAATAGCTTTTCCAACCTGAGTAAGAGTATTTTGAGCAGACGCGTCGAGTTCGATGGACATGTTATTCCTTCGAGGAAGGTCTGTCAATGGCTGAATCGGAGAGGCACAGTTGGGAATAAACCGTCAATAATAACTTACCAAACCGTTAAAAGTGCGAAGACCTTTCACTGTCTGTGGCCCTGGAAAGTTCAGCATCACCTCAGCTTCACTAGCCAGTGGACGAATGCCCTTGCAATCAATAGTGTGACCCAGGAAGTCGAGTGAGTCAACGCCTATTTGACAATTTTGAATAGTGGTTACAGGATTTCATCATGAGCTGACATTGGTTTGAGAACCATTGGAAAACCTGGGAGTAGTGGACAACTGTTTCACCCTAGTTTAGGACTCTTCAGCAGTGCGCACCCACCGGGATTCGAACGTAGGACTTTCCGGTCACAAGACGAGCTTGTATACCATTAAGCCACTGGGACTCGATCCAATGGCCCATGAATTCTAACCTCTGCCAGTTCACGATATAACGCAACCGCTAGCCAATGTCTTCGGCGAGTATTTGTCCTCACAGCCAACCTGCTGCACCCTACTGGTCATGACTTTTGAATACTGGTGGCAACCTCACGTAGGCGTAACCTTTCAAATGCCAAGTCCAAGTGCCTAAGGTGAGTTTCTTTGTCTAGACTTGCAACGAGGCAGTTGCCAAAGTATGCGTGCGTATACAAACTTGAGACCGCGAAATACTTCGTCGATGAAGCGTTGGAATGTTTGTGCTGCATTCCGGAAACCAAACGGCATGAGTAAAAATTCAAAACGTCCGAAGGGCGTAATGATAGCTGTTTTCGGAATATCTTGTGGTACCATTGGGATTTGGTTGTACGCTTTAACCAAGTCGATTTTAGAGAATATAGCTGTGCCAGATAATGTTGCCATCAATTCGTGTATGTGAGGCAATGGATAGCAACCAGGGGTTGTTTTAGCATTCACTCGCCGCTAATCGCGAATGGGTCGCCAATCGTTGCTGTTCTTTTCCGGTACCATATGCAGTGGGGATGCCCATGGGCTATTCTATGGTCGAATGATGCCGAGGGTGAGCATATAGTCGAACTCAATACTAGCGATTCTCAGTTTGTCAGGAGCAAGTCGTTGTGCTTTAGATGTCACGGGCTGTCCTGAGGTTATGATGTGGTGCATAACATTGCTTGTTATGCACGGTAGGTCGTTGGAAGGGCGATTAAGCTCCGGATATTTATCGACAGTCGGTTGAAAATTTGGATCAAGGATTGCCTTCATCTTAATGAGTGAAAAGCTGGGGCCTATGTAGGTGATGCCTTTGATAGACAGACTAGTAGTATTGTCAATCAGTCGTTTTCGGCAGACGTCTACGAGTAAATCATGATGATTAAGTAGGTCTGTGCCAATGATGAGCATTGTGACGTCAGCGAGAAGGAAAATCCACCGAATAGGTCTGCGTAAACCTACGTTCAGATAGACGTATTTCATACCAAAGGTTGCGACTGGTTTTCCATTTGCAGCTTATAGGTTGAAGGTAGGTTACTTCTGTCGATCTGCTGTTGTGGCAGGAAGGACGCTGACTTCGGCGCCTGTGTCGACTAAGTATGGGGTCTGGCTGACCACATCATGAATGTAAATAGAACAGTAAGCGAAAGTGACCGCAATGTACACCTGTTACTGATACGCATAATATTCGCAAGATTTTAGGAAAGAAAAAGGGATGCTTTTAGTAGGACGTGTAGGACGTTACAATCTCTCCATATAACGTGGAAATAACTTTTCGAATTCCGGAATATCGTGGTCTATATTTGACTACTATATAATTATCGTTGATATTGGTTGCACCTCCGGTAGCTAAATATCCAAATTTATCACCTCCAGAATACTGTTTGGATCCAGTCAGATTCGTGTTAATAAAGAGCAATCTATTACAAAAGAACTATAGAGAAGTCCTTAGTTTTGTGGTTTATAACTGTCAGAGTTAACTCGTTTGATACTGGTCTATTTTTAGTTCGTACTTCATACATTCATACCTGTTTATTGTTGTTTTTCTCTACTTAGATAATATAACAGTATTTCACACACTTTTGTCAATTTTTGAGAAACTTTTATAATCTTTACCTCCATAATGGTCAAAGTTATCAAACGAGTTAGTACTGTTAAGAGACTAGCATCAAATAGTCAGCAGGTCACTAGAAACATTAGTCCTGACGATGAATTTGCACTAAGATCAATCGATACACCGAGAGTTATAGTACCAAACTTAATGGAAGAACTACTTGATAACGTAGCCCGTAACACTAGTGATCTAAAGATCCTTCAGAAATCCATAACAGACCTGCAGGATAAGTTTGAAAGTATCACTCCTTTCCTCCAACTTTGTGATCCATCACAAGAAATTTGCTTAGATTCACTCTTCAAATCTAAGCGCCTGTTAGACTTTTTGACTACAGAGGCTGTAAAGAGGGTCATGTCCTCATACAATATTTTAGGATATAATATACCAGACAATGTACCTATTATCAAACTTAAAGCAATCTGTCCACAGGCATGCAACATTTCAGTGTCTGACTGCCAGGTTCTGCGTCTTCGTAAGAAATCCGCAAACCACCCATGTCCTGTACTCTTCAAATTTAAGTCTGTTGACCTAGCTAAGAAATTTTTGGAGTCTGGCAAAACTCTTGGCTCCTCAACACCCTACACCAATATCAGGATTGTACCTGATTTAACTTCTTGCCAAAGACGTTGCCGCGCAGGTAAACTGAGTGAAGACAACCCCAATAAGACAACCGATGTTAATACTTCCCTCGTTGTATTGCCTGATGACCAAGAGCACCAGATAATATCGCATACACAAACTAACAGTAGTCAAGCAACTGTTGAAGACTTAGCTCTAAATACTGAAATTTCAGACATAGAAATGTCAACAGATCACAGTGTTGACGTGCATCCCTTGCACACTGGCACTAATGCCAAACCCTCGAAAAAGTCTAAGCTGAATTCAGTTGTACACTTTGAATCTCTCGGGAAGTCATATACCTCACAACCTCTTAGCCCGGCTACTGTGAAGCAGCAATCACATGTGGCCACCCAGGTAGGCGTAAATACAAGGCGATATGATAAACGTCCTATTTCCGTTAGGAACACCAAAAGAACTGTTGAGACCATTCAACAGAAATCCAGTTTATTAGGAAATCCTACTAATCACCAGCAGCCCAAATTACACAAGCCGACTAATACGGATAAAGCTAAACCAAACGTTAGACCCGGAACACTAAAGCCCATAAGTAGGAAAGTTTCAAATGGGTCACTGGCTCATTCTACTGATAGACAATCATCTAAACTTAGTCATGTTCCTGAAGTTAGACGTAATTCACATACCGTAGGAGCTGAATCATTTCCGACTTCCACTACCAGTCCTATGATAAGAAAAAACAATCGTCACATATCTCACCAAACACTTCGAAAACACGAAGTTGCTCAACCCCTCACGAATGCACCCTCAACCATGATTTACAGGAAACATCAGTTTGAGAATACAGACGTTAGTCCAAAAACACGTATAGTGCCCTGTCATAATTCTCATGCATTCAGTAGGGGTCACACGCCGATTTCAGCACAACGCTCATCATGGCCTAGGAAGTACTCTAACCAGACACAGGGATCTAAGTCATATGCACACAACAACACGCCGATCACACACTTCGGTTGTAACTATGCAGACTACACGACACTAGCCAACCCATATGACCAAAATTTTCTCCAGCGACAACTGGCAGAAACGCCTGGGATCATGCACATAGCACGCATGATATCAGACCAATTCCTTACTGGTATAGCGAACACCTTACAACAGGGAAACTGCTTCTTCCCCGACAGATAGCAAACACCTTATAAACACCTAATACCAATAGTAATACCTTAGATTATCATACTAGTATCTCCCATAGCACGCAATATCTAAACGACCAACTGCTCACGAGTGACATTTCACAACCCATCCCTAACTATCAAATTAAAGAAAACGTCTCTAGTGATCAAAATGTTGTAATTAATGAATCCAATAACGACTGCACATATTTAGTTGATAACCATAGAGTTTTTTATTATGATATCGCCCATACACTAAAACCACTTCGTCAAAGTCTATCCGTCATCCTCATAAATGCTAGATCAGTTCTTAACAAACATTTAGCATTATGTACGTTAGCCTCTATATGCAATCCGTCGCTGATCATGATCACTGAAGCCTGATGCTCAAGTGATATTGTGGATGGTAGCTTATCAATTGATAAGTACAATCTTTTTCGAGGGGATAGGGAAACAGGTCGTGGGGGTGGAACACTCATATACGTTAAACAACCCATTTGTGCAACGCATTTTAGTCACCCTATTCTGTCACAACTTAATGATTCGGTGTGGGTCGAAATAAAAGTTCTCAGAAGTAAACCTATCCTTATAGGGTGCGTATACCGACCGCCATCATCCAACCGCGAATACGATAACGTACTCAGCAACATATTTAGTGTTGCATCCAATCTTCCCTTCAGTTATAATATAATTGGAGGTGACTTCAATTTGCCTGATATATCATGGCGTACACTTCGTGGACCCTCGAGGTATGATAATCTTCTTAATTCCATCATTACTGGAGGATGGACGCAACACATAAATGTACCCACTAGGTCCAATAACATTCTTGATCTTATATTTACGATCAACGTAGCACCATCTACAATTCATGTGGGACATGAATTCCCAGGTAGCGATCATAAAATAGTTGCATGTTCGTTTAATATTTCTCCAGAAACTATACACAGAAACGAAGTTAGTCGGACACCTATAAGACTATACACGCAGGTTGATTGGGACTTGTATCAGGACTTGATTAGATACTCTAATTGGGATTCCTACTTTACCAATGACTCCTTAGAGGAAGTCCTTGAAAACTTCTATGACAATATACAGTCGATTAATGATGTCATAGCGCCTGTGAAACTGATTAAATTCAAAATCCCTCAAGGTGATTTTATTCCAATATCATTAAGAAGAAGTTTGCGGAAGCATTCATTAAGTTACTACAGACATGACGACTTATCGTCGTTAATCGCTATCAAAACAATCCTCATTAGAATCCATGAGTTAAAAAATCTAAGTCTTAGGAATAAAGAAACGCGGGCAATTCAGTCGCCACATAACACTGGAGAAATAGCCAAACTCTTCAAAAGTAGGTTAACTAACTCCAAATCAACATATCCAAAAATAATACACCTTGGCGGCATTACTCACGAAAGTGCTGAGGATATATGTGAGGTGTTTAGCACGCACTTTGCCAAACTGTACACTCTAGAAAATGACCAGGATATAGATTTCCCTCGTAAAACAGAAAAGTGTCTAAGCGATGTAGTCTTAAACGCCCAAGAAATCGATAAAGCTATCACAACTCTTAAGCTTACTAATACTCCCGGCCCAGATGGAATGTCTTCCGTCCTCTTAAAAAATGGTGGAAATGACATGAATCTACTTCTTCTCAAGAAATTTTCAACTTCGATAAGGAGTGGAACATATCCAAATATCTGGAAGAAATCCTACGTTGTACCCAAACACAAAACCGGACCTACAGCGGACATAGATAATTACCGCCCCATCAACATTACTTCCGTAGTTTCACGTGTGATGGTGCGTCGGTGGCACAGTGGTTAGGACTCCCGCCGACCATGCACATGGTCCGGGGTTCGAGCCCACGCCGACGCACACCTGATATCTATGGTTGGCCTGCAAAATTTGGGCTACCGATATCCATGCTGAAAATTCCATACTTCTACCAAAAATACAGTGTGGAATCAAGCTGTAAATCAAAAATCAATCAAAAAAAAAGATTGTAAAGAAGCAAATTGTTCAGTATTTGCTCTCGAATGACTTAATATCCCCTTTCCAATACAGTTTCCTAAATAGAAGATCGTGCATTACTTGCCAGTTAGATTATTTAGACCACGTTACTGAATGTGTAGACAAAGGTCGTTCGGCAGCAACATTATTTCTAGATGTTAGGAAAGCTTTTGATAAAGTCCCACATAACAGACTCATACTGAAACTCCTATCTTATGGAATAAGTGGAAGGCTTCTTGAGTGGATAACTTCCTTTCTTACAGGAAGAGAACAGTTAGTTAAAGTCAACCATCACTTATCAACATCCAAACCGATAACCAGCGGCGTGATACAAGGTAGTGTTCTTGGCCCTACCCTATTCATTGTATTCATAAATGATATTGTCTCTATGATCAAGTATGGCAAGCCATACCTCTTTGCAGATGACCTCAAAGTTGTCTATGATTTCGACTATAATGATATGAATATTGTTAGTAAAATCCAAGAAGACCTAAATAGTCTATGTAATTGGAGTGAAAAGTGGCAGTTAACGTTCAATCCAGCTAAATCTGGGATAACATACTTCGGACGTTGGAAACCTAGCATGTGTCTATACATGTACGGTGACCTTGTCTCAAACACGAACACAGTCACAGATCTCGGGGTAACATACTCAGATCTTACCTTTACTGAGCATGCAAATAAGGTGGTATCTGATTGTAAACGTCTAACCGGCTTTGTGCTACGCAACTTTTACACTCCAGAAGCCAGATTAGCCATATATAAAATATGCATTCGCCCCAAACTTGAATACTGTGCCCACTTATACAGTAGCTTTAAATCAGCGGACAGAAAAAAAGTTGAAAGTGTCCAAAGATTCCTCACGAAACGCATATTAGGCTATGGTCAGCAAATAGAATACCTTGACAGATGTATTCGACTGGACTTAGAGCCCTTATGGTTAAGGAGAGTGAAGTACAATTTATTTCTCTTATTCAAAGTTATAAGAAAGCACTGCAACAGTAACTCGTCCATAACCTGGGCTAATCCTAAACCGTATGGACTACGCAACCATAACCACCTTCTCAAGGTTAACACCCATAAACTCACCACTAGAGCTAACTTCTTCACCATTAAATATTGCAAACTTTGGAACCAACTACCCTCTGAGATTAGATCCTGTGAAAGGCCTGACAGTTTCAAAAGGAGCCTAGAAAAACATATTAACATGTCCACCCTAGCCCGCCTCAAAGATCTCAACTGCTGGTAGAGTGGTGAGATTCATATAAGAAATATATTAACAATCAACAGTAAGTATATAAACAATACAGAGATAGAAATTGTCAACCACCACAAGTATTTTCCGTATTTTAGGCATGAGTGATGAGTGATTTCTATTGCACGTCTTGGTGTTGTAGACTCGATGATCAAGGACTTAGTAAGTTACCTCCATCTTCACCTACCTACCTATATTACTTCTCAGAATTTTAACCCTCTCCAACTATGCTATTTTGTGATTGTGTGCTAATACACGCAGTTTAATATGGCGCTGAGCTATTTTTTCTAAATTACTTATCTTCGTGGGGTCAGCCACTCTAACATTAGCTAAATTCTTATGTTCCGACAATCTGACTATCCCCGACCTACTAGTTTCACCTATGTAGGTAGTCGACCTAACTCACAGTCATTGTAGGGTATTTTTTAAATTGCATTATTTTGTCTAATCGGGTCAACCTGCAGGCTCCCTTAACCTACCTACACAGCCTGTCCCTGAGTGAGTTTGTAGGATTAAATACCACCAGCCTAATTCCTGCTTCACTAGGAATCCTACATTAGGGTCTCAGATGTCCCCTCCTAATATGGTAGAACTGTGGACGCCTTATATTCTCTCTTGTTTATGTTAGTTGTCTCTATCAGTTTCGCCATGATTTATATTTTGCTTTTGACCTCTTTTGATATTCCTGATGAATTTTATAGGATAGTTAGTTATTTGACACCCGCGCTTCTTCTATCTATTTTATTTCATCATTTGAGTTTTTTATGTAGTACTAAGTGCCACTGCTCGGTTAGTTAGACACTTGACTAAGCCTGCCTTCACAGACAGATAACGGATGAGATTAATTGAATTCTGAATATATATTAGCACACGTTGGTATTTTACAAACGCTAATATGCAGTCGTGTATGCGTACTTTGATATGATTATGAGTGGCAAGAATAGATTGTGCTCGAAACGTTGTCATCAGTAAATATTACTGTATAATAAACACTGAGAATTTATCAAAATAAATTTTACTCACACTGGAAGGAGAAATGTCAAACATTATTGAAACTCTCAAGACGAAAACTAACTACCCAAAGAACTCCACTTAACAAAATCAACACCAACCATATTAAATATGGTCGAAAACACATATTCCGAAGAAATGCACCTCAGGTATTGTCATTCCATATACATCAGGAACGTCAGACGATAGATTTCAGAAGAGTACCTTCTCACCAAAAGCACAACATCGGACATTTATCCAGCTTTTTAGTACTGTTGTAAATCGGCACTCGATGCTGCGAAAAGAGGTCTCACTTTCCCATCGGAGTGGTGATAATAGATAAACCACAATCTGTATGAGTGCCAGTTATGGGACTCGATAATTTTGATGATTGATTGACTTTATGATAATTATAACCCAATGATGATGGTCACATTGCTCAGCGTTTCAGATGAACGCTACTCATAAACATCGTAACAAATTTCACCCCAACCATAATCCTATCTTAAGCCTTCGCCGACACTAATCTTGAATCAGGGAGAAACTTGCAGCTAATAGGATAACGAAAAGTAAATCTTGTGTAATGCTGAGCAATCTGATTGACCGGTCCAAGGGCATTTGACTATGGTAAGTACTCTTTACTGCTACTCATCCACCCACCCACCCCCCTATTACTTCAAACAAAAACTCAGGGATGTCGTGTCTATCAACTATTCACATAGGAAGATAAGCATGAAAGTAGCGTATGAGAAATACACAAACAGAGAAAACAGACTGAAAATGTCGGGTTTAAAAAAAGATTTATTTAGCGTTATTTCATCGAATGCTTCTTTAGACAAAGGATTTGAACTTATCTCTTTTAAGTTAGGCGTCCAATTACACCCGTTACGATGATTATTCCAATCTTTATAGAGTCAAATAGATAAAAGAAACCAAAATACCACAACATGAACAGAAATCACCAATAGAAAAGACCAAGATAAGCTTTGAACACCAGTACTGTACAGATAACGACGCAGAGACATAATTCGATAATGAAGAAGACATGAAGTACATTAAGTCAGACGTGTTGTGATGAATAGGAGGAAATTAGGTGACCCACTGACCTAAGCTATACGTCAATTTTAAGAACATTGTTTTCGGTAGCTGGATGCAATCATGAAATACATGAGAGAGCAGTCAGTGTGACTTCATCAAAATATATTTAAGTTGAATAATTGGTTTGGTTATATTAAGAATAGAATTCCACGAAGTAGATGAATACGTAATCGTATCACATGTCATTTCAACGAATAGGGAGATAACTCACAACAAACGTAGGAGTCATATGAACTGTTGATTTTATAACAGGTGTCTATTTTAAAAGGATTCAATTGGGCCTTATATGCTAAACAATAAAGACTTGAATAAATGTGAGTGCTCATCACTAAGATATTTCCCAGTTCGCTATTGGATATTTTATTCAATCTGACCATGTAATCTGAGTTGTACTCATTAGAAAATTATAAGTAGGTTAGCAGTTTAGAATGAGTCATTTTTTCCAAATTCGTCACTGGAGGTGGTGATTTTATTCTGTCTGTATTGCGTGTCGTTTTGAATTGCGATTCTGATGTACATTTTGGAGGAAATTATTAAAAAGGTGGACTTAATTGAAAACAGATTTCAGATGAGGTAGGTGAATCTAATGTGATATTTCCCTAATCAATTCATTTACATAGAAACGACTGACTCAGTTCACTTGGATCGCTTCTACGTTTTGTGAATTAGTCGGGAAGAACGCGAACTCAATTGTTGCATGTACAATTGTTTTACTTATGTCGTTGGAGTAAACAGCTCTGTTGCATACTTGAGTGTTTTAAAGTGGTATCACCGGGTTCACGTAGGTAACATTTCAGTGTGTGCGTGTTATTTGTGAGTGCGCTAGTTATTCAAATAGATGTGGGCATTCCGCTTCTCTACGCTATTTAGTATTTTTAAATGCGTTATTCTATCAACTCGTATTCGTTCCCTGGGTTTATGGTTAAGCATTATTTTGTACTTCTTTGAACAGTAGCAGTCACAGTGTTGTATCCCATTGTGTTTTGACACCGTGTGTTGTCACGCTATGCGTGTCAAGATTGTTTAAAATGCACCCATTCACTGACTCACTCCCTTTTAGACATTTGAATTTCTCTTCGGTATTCAGTCCTAAGCTCAACGTCTCGAAAGTCGAAACATTGTTGATCAGTTTACGGAGTCACAAGACACAAGTCATATCAGGTTGACCAATTTAGGATTATTTACTCGCACTTCAGTTCATGTTGTCTTAGGACAGGAAGTGATGGGTGTGGGATTCCAGTGCAACTGAGAAAACAGTGACTCACTGAAACACAGATATATTCATTTGAGCACTTCGAAGTAGGAGGAAGCTTCTCTGTGTGTGTGTGTGTGTGGTGTGGATTTGAATGTTCGCCACTACATATGGTGTATTAGGAATTCGAGATGCAATGTGTGATTAAGTCTTGAGTGATTTTCGTCCATATCCCAACACAGGCTTATGAGTTCGATGGGGTTAAATCAAATAGGGAAGATCACATGTCAGAATAAACTGAGGTTCGCTGTTCATAACGAGAGTATTTACTGTTGTTGTGGTTGTTCAAGAGCTGATATGTTCACTGAGTTGGATTTGTTGAAGGCATCAGAGTGACTGAAAATGTGTATTATTTTCAATGGTGTGGTTCAAGGATGTGCCGGCGAATAGTTCTAACGTGTAGGTTATTTGAGTGAGCACGTTTCATCACGCTGACTGATAGTAATTCAGTAGAGTGAAATTAAGCACCTTCCGTGTTGACTTTGTAGTGACGTTTCAGCTAATAGTGAGTGAGCTAAGTTATCGAGGTATCCACTCGGTCTCTGATAATATAACATATTCAGAGTGTAAGTAACTGACAATCCACTGGTCTCTAGCGACGACAAAAACAGTCAGTCGGGTCGTGAAAGAATGTGAATGGATTGTGGTCAGGTATAAGGAGGAGTATTTAGTGATCTCGTCAGTAGGGCAACTAAGAGAGGAGGAAGGATTTATAGCCAGATGCATTAAACAGCATCACTAAAAGTTAATTCAATAAACGTGTCACTGGTGTTTTCTAGTTGACGGAGCTAGCCTAATTCATTTGTGAAGAAAATTGACTACAACACGTACAGGTTGATAACTGATTCAGTGTTTATCACTCTGGCGGTAGACCACATGACTCCTGTAAGATCAGCGACGATTGTTGCTCACCAATATATTCTGGATACCCGATTTCACAGACATTCACATCACTCAGAATCGAATAATCGGCGAAGTGTCACTTTTCAACCAATTCATTATCAAGCTGTACGCTCCTAAATGAACGATGGGGCCACGTTTAACTCGAAGCACCAGGAACTACCAACAGAGTGTGGCTGCATCGATGACTTTGAATGGATTAAAGAGATTCCCCATTCCATGAGCTGACGTTTCCATTCCGCTTAATTCGAGTGAAATAACGCCTGTTCTAGGAAAGTTATATCTGAAATTCAGTGAAGACCAAGTTTTCCTGTATTACTTAGATGGCAGAGGTTGACTGAAAAAGAACTCATTTGTTCATCTCAAGGTATTATCGGTATAGTACACAAAGGTTTAGTAGGTCAATTGATGGACATGTCCATGGTTGTGGAATTTGTTTGAGACGAGTTAGTGGCAGGGAAGATGCGCCGATGATTCTTCTAATTATTTCGTGGGGACATCTTTTTGCTAGATGCCATCTATGGTTAACCCAAATTTTGGATATTTGTGATTACTGGGTTTTTGAAAAGGCTGTGATGGGTGCGGCTGCTGAAACCCAAAGCAGTCTCGTATCCACATTTCAGTGGTCCTATAACAGTAGAATACGAGAGACCTGGTAAAGTGGTGTTTATTTGCGATTCGGTATCTCTATATAGCGAAATTATGCACACCTTATGTTCAATGCACCATTTGCACAGATCTCCCGTATTGTGCCTGCTACTTCTGTCCTTCCTTCTTATTGTGTTTCTTTGTTTCCCTCTCATGTCGCACATATATCTCCACTACATTGTATCATTTGCTGTCACTGATATCGAATCAATCTGCATGCTTTTTGGTGTTTTTATGCCAACCGATGAGGATATAAGTGTTAACCAGTATAAATTAAGCGCTGACGAACTTCTGAGCCAACTCAGATTAGTACTCGTCAAAAGAAAACTTGAAATACGGTTAATTAACCTTGTGGGGGTTCTGCGATAATATATGTAATTTCCTATATCAACTATGCATATATACAGAGCGTCTATATTTTCTCCTGTTCTCTGCGGCTTTTGTCATCTGTCCCCACGATTGCCTTTAGTCTATCATCTTCTCCACATCACTTTTGAATACATGCCCAACTCATCGTTTCCTGTTTGGGTCCCAAATGAGCGATGGCGGGTCTCAGTTTGTGCCCTATCCATCTCAATTTCCTACTACACACTTGTTGAACAATAAGCTCTTGGTCAGTTGGATGCCAGCCAGCCAGCCAGAGTTTCTGGTTACTAATTCTTTCTGGAAGGCTATTTGACCTTCACTATGGAGTCAGCGAGAGCAGTTATTGATAAAAGTCTGAAGCTGAGTGTTGGAAAAGCTTTACTTGATGAACTGGCCAAGTTCCTGACCCGCATAGAGGGACTGACTGACTTCACATTTGTGTTGAAAATGCGAATCTTGTTGTTTGTGCCAAGTTGGAGTGCTGCAGACTTCCAAACTGGTTTCAGATGGTTGAGGGTGCACTTTGCCGTTTGAATTCTGGCTGGCCTTAATATCTTCATCCACCCCCCTCCCTATGGTTGAAACTGTGATTCTTAGATAAGTGAAGAAAGGAAGGAAGTGACCTCTTTCAAATTTCTCCTGTAGATAGTGATTGGTGCTGGTTATTGTTGTTGTTGCGGTCCGCTGGTTATCTTCATCACCTCCGTCTTCTCTATGTTCACCTGGCTGCTTCTGCAGCCAGTTTGTTGTTTTCCGTCTGTAGGTATTCGAAGTTGTGTGACATTAAACATGAGTCCCCGCGAAATCCGGATCTTCTATAGTCTTATTATTGGTCAAGTGTATCACTGTCTTCCCGTCTCTATGCACAGTCTGGCGCAAAATACAGCCTCCCACAATTAAGAATATCATCAGTGATAGTATGCAAACAACCTTGTCTTACTTCTGTATTCACTTCGAAGGCCTCGCCGAGTTTTCCGTTGTGTATCAGCCAACTTTCTCCATTATCATACAACTGTTGATTGAGGTTGATAAAGATTTGGGCACTGCACGCCATAATGTTGAAGTAGTTTCCAAATTATTTCATGGTCAACACTGTCTGTCGAAGGCCTTCACAAAGTCGATAAAATTGAGGTAGAGACTTGATTTCCATTCTATGCTTTGTGTCGATGATGATGCATAGAGTAGCAATTTGATTAGCACATGATTCGCCTTTCTTGAATTCAGCTTGTTCCAGTGGGGCTGGCGGAGTTCTGTATTCAGTGCATCTTTCATTCTCTTCAGAATGACGCGACTTAATATTTTACTTGGCGTGGACAAGAGCCAGTTTTTGTATAAGAGCAAGTTGCCCTTGTTTAGTAGTTTGACAAGATAGCTGGTCTTTCTCCCAATCCACAGGTACCTTTCTTTCCCTCCAAACCAGTTGTAATAATGGCGGGATCACATCTACCACAGTCTCTATGTCTGTTTTCAGTGCTTTGGGGAGAATCCCATCTGGCCCTGTTGCGTTCCCGGACTTCTGTAGCTCTATAGCATTCAAGATTTCCGCTTCTGTTGGAGGACTTGTGTCCAGTGGCAGGCAGTTCTATCAGTTCTGTTGATGGTATTTGTGGACTAGGTGAACCTAGTATTGGTCACCTTAAGTCAACCCAACTTTGAAGTGATAAGCCTATTGTTATGTTTGTCCCTACTCCTTGGTAATTAGATTCCCTTGACCATACTCTATAGGTTTCATCTGCGTTGATCTTTTCTTGGATGGGGACATGGTTATGTGGTATAATTTCCTGAGTTGTGTTTTACCTGAGGCCTGCTTGTTTCGCTTCAGTGGTCAGTGTGTCGTAGAGTTGTGTTCTGTTTCTCCTAGCATTCATCACTTGTTTATTCAGTGTAGTGTACTTTGAACTTAGCTTCTTCCCCTGTTGTCCATCTCTGAATTGGTTCATCCTCTCTTTCTCTGTCCTATTGTCTTTTATTACATTTCAGGTAGGTGTCTGTTGAGAGCTATTCCTTATCCTGTCACTTCTATCTGCTTAGAAGGGTTGTACACGTTTCCTCACACATTACTTTCAGAAAGTTCAATTGTTCTTCTATACAGGTTTCCTCAGTGATACTACTTGGTGTCTTCGACTTTGCTCTGATCAGATTTGTAGTGAAAGTATCCCTTATAGTTTTGTTCTTTAGCTTTTCGAGTGTTGAACTTGAATTACAATGGCTTGTCTCCAGTCGGTTTGAAGGAATTCATCTTCTCATAGAAGGTTCGTTGAACTAGATGATGTTTTGAGCCCCATCTGTTCCCCTTCTTCACTTTGTGTCTAGCAGGCTAAGTCTCAATTCCTTGAGATTGAGATGGAATCTATTTGGTTCGTGGTGTGTTTTTCAGCCAAAATCCATGTTGCTTCATGTATAAACTTGTGTTTGTACACTCTGCCTGCGATCACCAAATCAGTGAAGGCGCAGAAATCTGCAAACAGTCCTCTATTCTCATTCATGTTCCTAAGAGCCTCTTGACCCGCGATGATTTGTCTCCTTATATTGTCTGCTCGCAGTTTAGCATTTATGTCGCTCTTAAACAATGTTCGTCAGCATCTTATCTGAGGATTGATCTTAGGTCTCATGACAAATAATTTTTGTAGGGAAAACTTCGTACATTGTGGAATAGATCAAATTAATTATAGTTATATTTCAGAAGTTTACTAACAAACAGAAAACTCATCATAACCCGCGAACTACCGAAATAAAACTATAATTAATTTGCTAATGACAAATACTTTACAGCTCGGTCACAAAATATTTATAAACGAAAAGTGTATATTTTGTGTTCGTGAAATCATTGGGAGTGATAGGTCATATGTATATAATCAGTGGGCTTTATCGCTGAAGTACTGTGATAGTGATTCGAAATGACTAAAGCTTATTAGTACTGTTAGGTGATGAGATGACTTGTCAGAAAGGCTTTAATTCTTAAGTGAATCAGTAGAGATATCTCACCATAACATGATAGGTATAGAGAAGTGAAACTTCCATTTTGAGATGAAACTTCTAATGAGTATTAATTTCAGTATTGTTTTTCATTTGTTATTTTGTGAAAATTTGAATTTGCCTGTGCCTGATTCAGCCACTTCAAACATACTCTTTCTCAGTACAGAAATTTCGGCTCCAGTAGGAACCCCATTATCTATTATAATGTGGATATTAACAGTTGACGAGTCAAAAATAAGATGAATTACGTGATTTGACTTTGAATGACCATCATTTCATTAAAGTGACTGAGATAAATTAGCTCACTGTTGTTGAGGCTGCTTTGAGATTCGTTTAGACTTAGATACTGATTGGTACTGACTTTGTGGAAGATGAGTGAAGAAGAAAAGGAAAATTAGTTAGCAGGAAGTTTAACATTATTGATCTTCAGATTCTTGAATTGGAGAAGTATCCACTAAACCACGGAATCAAGATGTTACGAATGTCTCTCTTTAATTTCCTTGAGAAAATATAACACCTCATAAGTTCTGTCTTAATGATATGGAATCACCATTTTGTAGTTAAGATTACTTGGATTTGTTGAGTAGATGCTAGAGATTAACTGAAATGCTTGAATACTGGGGAATGATGTTACTTGGTAATGCACATGAAATAGTTTTCAAGATATCATATTTTAATAATTATGAAAAAAGATAGCTTCTACCGCATATAAAGCTTAATGTAACCGTATGCAGTTCATTTACTATTGTAAGTGTGATTCCAAAGCACGCTGACAGATAAATACATATTATAAAATCATTTCATCGCTAACATTTCAGTAGTGTAAGCGTTTATCGTTAGAATTTCTCCAATGGTATCAGACTGATTCGTACCAGTTATTTTCATAAATTCCCATAGCTTCAGTTTCATACAAGTTGATCAAATGTTATACGAGCATAACAGAAAATATATTTTATTGTAGACTTCGTTAAAAGTGGACATCATTTGGAGAGGCATTGGAAACTAGACAGCACAACGTTTACATTGAGACTAACCGAGCTGCTACAAACTGAACATATGAAAAAACAAACTGACTTAAGCAAATTTCTACTGTAGTCTGAGAAGCAGTTCCTTCTTCAAATAAGATGTGGCCATCTCATGTCTTCATAATTAGTTTTGATGTCATTGGCTGACTAACTTCCTCGCGGCTTTCACAAGTCTATGTCAAATCGTCTCCTTGATTCCAGTGGCGAATTTTATTTTTTATTTTTATTCTCGTCTGTGAAGTTCCTGAGGTTATTGGACTGATGTTCCTGGTTAAGGTCGCCAGCCTTACTCCCATCAGTCTATTTCCGAGTTTAGGATCGGCCAGTAAACTTACTCTATGTTTCACTCTGAACCTAAGGGAATGAAAACAAAATGGATTTCAAGATTTCCATGATAAGTGAAACATATATCCTGCAGTTACATATGCATATTAATTTAATGATGGTTTGGTGAATATAAACCACATTTAGAATTATCGTAATCACGAATCATTAAACCAGATAGTAATAAAAACTGTTTTCCGAGAATAATGTTTAAATCAAGATGCCTTTGAAATTCAGTTCAAAGTCAATAAAATCTAGGGTGGTATTAAATAGACTATAACTGACTCGATACCGTAAAGTTAGCTCAAACCGGTCATTTTTAACTCTGAGTTAACTAGATATAACCATGTACACACTACTGACTGATTGAAGTGAGTGGCTGTATACCCTTCACACCAATCATCAGTAGTGTTTGCTAGCCACATAAAGATGATCTAAACATCAAAGGGCTGTTACACCACCTGCTTGAGTCAGAGTTTAATACCGGTGTACCCAATTCGGCTCAGCTCAGAGAGCCGAATTAATTCAGACCACTCGACTTCTATCTAGCTACTTCGGTGAACAGGTAATACTGTAAAATCAAATTTTTGATTCGCAAATTAATCTGCAATTTACACAGTCTGGGGTGAAATTTCATCGAATCTTTCTCTAGAAACCAAAATTATTCAGATCAGAAGCATGCTCCTCTACTGGTTGGTGTGAGTGGAATACAACTGCTCACCTCACTCAGTCAGTAGTATGTTGTTTTGTGCAAATATGCTTGCTTCCTTGACTACCAAATTGACCACATAGTGGGATCTGAATAATTTTGATTTCTAAAAGAAACTGGTGGAATTTCATCTCGAAATGTGTAAATTGCAAATTGGATTTATAAACACGTAGACCTTGATTTAATAATAATTAATAATAATAACTTCATTCTGCACGATAAGCTTACAAAATATGCGAAATTTTCAGAGTAGTTTATTCCATATTATTTTCCCTTTATCCAGGAGTTTCAAGTAAAACAGTCACCTACAGCACATCATGTGACTCATTGCCTTAGATATCAGGTGTGCGTCGGCAGGGGATCGAACCTCGGACCATGTGCATGGTCGGCGAGAGTCCTAATCACTGTAAAACCGATTATCATAATTATATTATTATAATCATATTTTAATAGTTTAAACACAGTGACAGGTTTTTGTTTTTGGCAATATTTAGAGCAAAGTTACTACCCTTGATCAAACCAAATGTTGGGATTGTTTAGTTTTTAGTTCCTTCTTTTTGTGCTGAGCTTTTAGTTCTTTCTGTCTGTAATGCCATGATGGGTATTTTCCACAATTTAAAATAAAAAAGTTTAAATTATGCATTCATGAGAAGCACACGTAACCACTAATACTAAACTGGCTTACCTTCGAATCAAGACCTTCTCAAGTTGAAAACATTTCTTTCGCGGAGTATATCTAAAACACGCAGTGACTGTGAAAAAAGTACCAGAGGATTCATGAATTTCGGTAAAACCCGTCAGCTAAATAATCTACAGACATTTTTATTTATACAAATTTTCTAAGGTTAAATACATGCAAACACGGGAACATTGTGATAACAAGGAACTCTCATGGGAAAAAAGTTTGGCTTATGTCATTCATACAAGGATAAACATGTCTGATCTGAACTCACAAGATAGTTTGCACATTCCGCCCCAAGATTTTAACACAACTATAGCTTTCAATTTGCACAAATCCTGAGGAAACTAATAATGATAATAACAATAATAATAATAACTAAAAAGCCATCGCAAAGAGAAGGGTAATGGGAAGGAAAATTGTAAAGGTAAAATAAAGCTACGCAACCAAAGTAGATTTAAGGTAACTCCTGTGTCCTTTTGTATACGGAGATCCGGAATTGTAGAGTATTCGACTGACAAGTTCTACCGAAATATATGAATTCAATAAATGCTGCTTTTTCACAGTTGTCACTTGTTTTAAACTTTCTCAAGTGTCGTACATATGAAGCCAGTTAATTTGCGATTTCGCCACTATGCGCCTATGTATTGTTCACCTAATTTCCCTCAAGTTATTTTGTCCATTTTGTATCGTATTTTTATCATTTTTGATTACAGTTTAATCGGAACTAGTGTCCTTCCTAATGTCATTTATTATTTAAGTCCACCTTTATAAACACAGGAAATTAAATACGAAATCCAAAGAGAGGTGACCGCTAGCCAAATTGGTAGACAGTAATTTATATCAATGTTTGCGTCCCCAATATTGGTCGTGAGAAGAATAAGAACAAAGACTGATTCACCAACCAGCCACAGCAGACTTTACATAGGCGGATACAGTTAGCAGACAGATGATCTGACATTCAAGAAACAGTCACAAAGAGATGCAAGGTTAACTTTCTGTGAGAAACAACCAATCAGAAGACTGTGTTTTTCTGCTAACAATAATCTAAAATAATGCACATGAAAATCTATAAATACGCGTTGATTTGCTTAATAAACGATCTGTTGCCTGTTCCTTGTCTTGTGTTATTACAATATAGCATCTGATTATTAATAATTCTCTGCGGCAATTTTATTTGACTTTTAATTATTCATAGATTGATGCACATGAATTTTATAAGATGATATATTTGCGAAACATATTTCGAACAATCATTTACGGAATTGTCATAGGAATTTATATGAAACTGATAAAGAGTTAAGAAGTGAAAAAACAGACTTGGGTCAAGTTGAAAGGGCATATTGCAAGTTGAAATAACAATGAAGATCACTAAACCAAATAAGAGAGGTAATAGTACATCTACCCTGGTATCAAAACAAAGTCCACCAAGGAAGACTCTATGCTATGAAGAATTGTTTTAGAACGCGTTAAGGTGGTTTAAACTTCCTGATTGCCAGCTAGGGATTCCACAGACTTTAGGATACGCCCCAAACACGATCTGTAGATACGTTTAAAAGATGTGTAAGCATGGATTTTATGTCATGTCTCTGTAATATGTTTTGAAGCCATTTAAGAATATGCTCTGAAGCCCTTACTTGCAGAGACCGATGAGTCCTCCCTGTGTAAGTGTGGCTGCCAGCTTGTTTACGAGTCTTTTGAATAATTTAGTATGCTTCTTCTTTGTTTTTCTCTCGATAACTAGGGCGACATTTAGTATAAAAGGGATTCTTAGATCTATAGACAGCTCATTAGCTGGATATTGCCTGCCAGCGATGTTTACTTCAGTCTCTTTTATATTTGCGGACAAAGGGTTTATTTCATTTAATACGCATCGTTTCACCGTCTTCTTATTGGGATGAATTTCGCTTTGAGGCAACGACCTGTAATATGATTTAAGATAATGATATGGCGCAATAAAATTATTGGTGAAATTCAAAGTAGCCTTGCTTCATAGAGTTTAGCTTTATGCTTCAAGAACTAGTGAAGAACGGTCAACGCTGCAGACTGCTCACAACATTTTAGTTGCCTCAGTGTGCCTACTTAATTATTTAGTCATTGTATTAGGTAAAAACTGAATACATCGGTATATAATGAAATTATGTGTCTTCATTCAATTTTACTTCGCAAATTTAACAATGAATAGTGCGTAACATAGAATGGCGAATGTTTATAGACAATAAGTTTGCTTAATTTATTTATAAGTAGAGCGATAATATAGGCAAAAGGTTAAACAAGTGTCCACTTATGATACTAGTATTTTTGTCTGAGAAATTCTCACTTTAAATCAAAATCAAGTAAAGTATGAACCAGTCTACCAGATATCAGCACTGGTTTGGCAACTCCTGTCTGTCCGGAAACTTCAAGCAAATGAGCTTTAATAAGTTTTACACAAAAAAGTGTTGTCAAGTTTGAAGCTCCTGAAATAATATCGAAACACAGCTCTTCACTTCGCGATCTGCTGTAAACAAAAACTTCACGGATTCCTGTTTCGTAAATTACACATAAAGCGATTGACACACCACTTGCTCAACAGAATTTATTTAGGATAACTTTTTCCAAGCCACTGAAATCCTAGTTAGCTTTTTCGATTACAGCTTGACTCCACACCGTATTTTTTTGTACAGGTATGGAATTTTCACCATGTGATATCGGTAGCCCGAATTTCGCAGGCCGACCATAGATATCAGGTGTGCGCCAACAGGGGATCGAACCCCGGACCATGTACATGTTCGGCGAGAGTCCTAACCACGGTGCCACCGACGCATGTAAAACTGGTGAATTATGCAGTTTGTGATAAGTTTCACGAAGGTTTTTTTCAAAAACCCGAAATATTCATACTGTTCACCGTAGTAAGGCTGTACAGATATTACTAGCGAATATCACATATGTTGGGAACCATAATATGTATTATTATCATGGCTTCCTAGAAGATGCTTCTCACAGTCTAACACCAGCTGAGAGTACATCACGACAGTGAATATTTTGCAGACTTGAGTGATAGAATTTAATTGAAACTAGGGACTAGACACAAGACAGCGGCTCTTCCTCAATTAGTAACCTGCACATACCTCACAGATATGCATAAATAATATGAAACACCTACCTAGTTGTTAATAAAAATATTTTGGAACTGGCAATACTGTGCAAATCGAGCAAATTGCAACTGACTGATTACTAATTCACTTTGACATAGAGAAAATCAACTGCTACATCAGAGAACAGAAATAAAGAGGAATAAGAAAGATATGAATTCATGCTCTTAACTGTCGGTTGAGATTGTTATCACAGGGTATTAGATATAAAAAATTAATTGATAATATACTAATGAGAGGAACAGCTATCCCGTATTTACATCATCAATACTGGTTAAAGTGAATAATTTCCAACTACTTATACCAATGAGCAGTAAATACTACTTACATAGATTGGACACGAGTAACTAGTGTGTTTTTTCTAGCCCTTTCTTTGGTGCAGACTGAATTCTATCAGTCAGGTCTG
>CALYDD020000017.1:0-12525 GCA_944472135.2 Trichobilharzia regenti | reverse complement strand
AGACACTTCTTGGGGTTGATTTTGGTTAGATAATTTAGCTAAACACCACTTGGTTTTTATTCGAGAAATAATCGAATCCGCATAGCTTCCTAACGGAACTTTTAAGGCATTTTCGCATTTGATTTATTATGATGGTGAATGGAACCGAGGATTTTACTGAAAAGATTCGGGCAGGTATAAAGCCGATCATGAATACTAACTTCGTGCAGTATTTAGGATAAAGTTAAATGATTTTAATTTCTCCATGAGTCTCCCGGTAACCATATTTAAATATATATTGACCGTTTTCTATTGATTGGGATGTAGAATTTAGAAGAATTCAAACACATTGTAGCACACCAGAGTTGAAAAGAATGGAAGAAAAATACTTACAAAAGGTCTTCAAGAAGAATGGTTATCCAAAACATTTCATCAAAAAGTGTTTAAAATCGAATGAAAGCACCAACAGAGAAGCATCACTAAAGACCAAAAAGAAATTCATCCTACCATACATCAGAAACATCTCTGAAATAACGGCTGGAATAATGAAACCGTTTGGTATAGATGTAGCACACAAACCAGCTGAATCGCCTAATTCGATCTTATGCAAACCAAAAGATCCGATAGTAAAAGGAGATAAAATTAACACCATTTACAAAATAAATTGTATGAACTGTAATGAACATTCAGTCGGCCAAAGTGGGCGTCCCCTTCGAATAAGAATCCAAGAACACCAGTCAGCCGTGAAACGACATGATATAAATTCTTTAGTATCAATGAATACAGATAATTATGGACGTCAATTTGATTGGGATAAAATCAAAATCTTAAACAGAGGAAACACCAAGTGTGCCAGTGAATTCCTAGAAGCCTGGTACTCAAACGAAAATGCCATTAATGAACACGTTAATATAGATGAAATATATCAACTAATAAAAAGCAAATCAGGTGACCAGAAAGTTTAAAATCCCAATCAATAGAAAACGGTCAATACATATTTAAATATGGTTACCGGAAGACTCATGAAGAAATTTAAATCATTTAACTTTATCCTAAATACTGCGCTGAAGATGTCGTCCAGAAAGACGATGAAAGCTCCGCAATTAAACCAAGGAGCTCAGAGAACACTATCAATTGCAAATCATCCACCTGAGTTACAAATCTTTTCTATTATTTCAAAAAGTGAAGTGCGTTCAGGTCAACTGTGTGATTTTTAATCCAGTCTTCCAGAATAATACCCCAATGAAGAAATATCCCGTAGTAATAGAAGAGGTGAGTAACACTACAAAATTAACAGGTATTTTCTGCTTTTTTGGGTGATATTCTTTGTGAATCATAGACACTTCTTGGGGTTGATTTTGGTTAGATAATTTAGCTAAACACCACTTGGTTTTTATTCGAGAAATAATCGAATCCGCAATATTTTCCTGGGTTCGAATCCCGGTGTGTGCGTACTGCTGAGGAGTCCCAGACTGGGACGAAACAGCTGTCCAGTACTCCCAGGTTTTCCAGTGGTTCTCTAACTGATGTCAGCTCATGATCGAATCCTCCATGCAATCAAACAAAATCCCTACAACAAACCAATACTTAAAAAAATTCATCTGGTGCTCACTAGTGACTGGCCCTATTCAGGCAGTTAACCTGGGGTTCTAGTGGGAAGCCGTGACCAGTAGGGTACAGCAGGTTGAAGATGAGGCAGTAACTCATCGAAGAAGACATTGCGAAGTGGTCGCGCTATGTCGTGAACTGGCAGAAGTTAGAATTCAAGGACCATTGGATCGGGTCCCAGTGGCTCAATGGTCTACGAGCTCGCCTTGTAACCAGAAGGTCCTGGGTTCGAATCCCGGTGGGTGCGTACTGCTGAGGAGTCCCAAACTAGGACGAAACAGCTGTCCAGTACTCCCAGGTTTTCCAGTGGTTCTCTAACTGATGTCAGCTCATGATCAAATCCTCCATGCAATCAAACAAAATCCCTACAACAAACCAATACTTAAAAAATTCATCTGGTGCTCACTAGTGACTGGCCCTATTCAGGCAGTTAACCTGGGGTTCTAGTGGGAAGCCGTGACCAGTAGGGTACAGCAGGTTGAAGATGAGGCAGTAACTCATCGAAGAAGACATTGCGAAGTGGTCGCGCTATGTCGTGAACTGGCAGAAGTTAGAATTCAAGGACCATTGGATCGGGTCCCAGTGGCTCAATGGTCTACGAGCTCGCCTTGTAACCAGAAGGTCCTGGGTTCGAATCCCGGTGGGTGCGTACTGCTGAGGAGTCCCAAACTAGGACGAAACAGCTGTCCAGTACTCCCAGGTTTTCCAGTGGTTCTCTAACTGATGTCAGCTCATGATCAAATCCTCCATGCAATCAAACAAAATCCCTACAACAAACCAATACTTAAAAAATTCATCTGGTGCTCACTAGTGACTGGCCCTATTCAGGCAGTTAACCTGGGGTTCTAGTGGGAAGCCGTGACCAGTAGGGTACAGCAGGTTGAAGATGAGGCAGTAACTCATCGAAGAAGACATTGCGAAGTGGTCGCGCTATGTCGTGAACTGGCAGAAGTTAGAATTCAAGGACCATTGGATCGGGTCCCAGTGGCTCAATGGTCTACGAGCTCGCCTTGTAACCAGAAGGTCCTGGGTTCGAATCCCGGTGGGTGCGTACTGCTGAGGAGTCCCAAACTAGGACGAAACAGCTGTCCAGTACTCCCAGGTTTTCCAGTGGTTCTCTAACTGATGTCAGCTCATGATCAAATCCTCCATGCAATCAAACAAAATCCCTACAACAAACCAATACTTAAAAAATTCATCTGGTGCTCACTAGTGACTGGCCCTATTCAGGCAGTTAACCTGGGGTTCTAGTGGGAAGCCGTGACCAGTAGGGTACAGCAGGTTGAAGATGAGGCAGTAACTCATCGAAGAAGACATTGCGAAGTGGTCGCGCTATGTCGTGAACTGGCAGAAGTTAGAATTCAAGGACCATTGGATCGGGTCCCAGTGGCTCAATGGTCTACGAGCTCGCCTTGTAACCAGAAGGTCCTGGGTTCGAATCCCGGTGGGTGCGTACTGCTGAGGAGTCCCAAACTAGGACGAAACAGCTGTCCAGTACTCCCAGGTTTTCCAGTGGTTCTCTAACTGATGTCAGCTCATGATCAAATCCTCCATGCAATCAAACAAAATCCCTACAACAAACCAATACTTAAAAAATTCATCTGGTGCTCACTAGTGACTGGCCCTATTCAGGCAGTTAACCTGGGGTTCTAGTGGGAAGCCGTGACCAGTAGGGTACAGCAGGTTGAAGATGAGGCAGTAACTCATCGAAGAAGACATTGCGAAGTGGTCGCGCTATGTCGTGAACTGGCAGAAGTTAGAATTCAAGGACCATTGGATCGGGTCCCAGTGGCTCAATGGTCTACGAGCTCGCCTTGTAACCAGAAGGTCCTGGGTTCGAATCCCGGTGGGTGCGTACTGCTGAGGAGTCCCAAACTAGGACGAAACAGCTGTCCAGTACTCCCAGGTTTTCCAGTGGTTCTCTAACTGATGTCAGCTCATGATCAAATCCTCCATGCAATCAAACAAAATCCCTACAACAAACCAATACTTAAAAATTCATCTGGTGCTCACTAGTGACTGGCCCTATTCAGGCAGTTAACCTGGGGTTCTAGTGGGAAGCCGTGACCAGTAGGGTACAGCAGGTTGAAGATGAGGCAGTAACTCATCGAAGAAGACATTGCGAAGTGGTCGCGCTATGTCGTGAACTGGCAGAAGTTAGAATTCAAGGACCATTGGATCGGGTCCCAGTGGCTCAATGGTCTACGAGCTCGCCTTGTAACCAGAAGGTCCTGGGTTCGAATCCCGGTGGGTGCGTACTGCTGAGGAGTCCCAAACTAGGACGAAACAGCTGTCCAGTACTCCCAGGTTTTCCAGTGGTTCTCTAACTGATGTCAGCTCATGATCAAATCCTCCATGCAATCAAACAAAATCCCTACAACAAACCAATACTTAAAAATTCATCTGGTGCTCACTAGTGACTGGCCCTATTCAGGCAGTTAACCTGGGGTTCTAGTGGGAAGCCGTGACCAGTAGGGTACAGCAGGTTGAAGATGAGGCAGTAACTCATCGAAGAAGACATTGCGAAGTGGTCGCGCTATGTCGTGAACTGGCAGAAGTTAGAATTCAAGGACCATTGGATCGGGTCCCAGTGGCTCAATGGTCTACGAGCTCGCCTTGTAACCAGAAGGTCCTGGGTTCGAATCCCGGTGGGTGCGTACTGCTGAGGAGTCCCAAACTAGGACGAAACAGCTGTCCAGTACTCCCAGGTTTTCCAGTGGTTCTCTAACTGATGTCAGCTCATGATCAAATCCTCCATGCAATCAAACAAAATCCCTACAACAAACCAATACTTAAAAATTCATCTGATGCTCACTAGTGACTGGCCCTATTCAGGCAGTTAACCTGGGGTTCTAGTGGGAAGCCGTGACCAGTAGGGTACAGCAGGTTGAAGATGAGGCAGTAACTCATCGAAGAAGACATTGCGAAGTGGTCGCGCTATGTCGTGAACTGGCAGAAGTTAGAATTCAAGGACCATTGGATCGGGTCCCAGTGGCTCAATGGTCTACGAGCTCGCCTTGTAACCAGAAGGTCCTGGGTTCGAATCCCGGTGGGTGCGTACTGCTGAGGAGTCCCAAACTAGGACGAAACAGCTGTCCAGTACTCCCAGGTTTTCCAGTGGTTCTCTAACTGATGTCAGCTCATGATCAAATCCTCCATGCAATCAAACAAAATCCCTACAACAAACCAATACTTAAAAATTCATCTGGTGCTCACTAGTGACTGGCCCTATTCAGGCAGTTAACCTGGGGTTCTAGTGGGAAGCCGTGACCAGTAGGGTACAGCAGGTTGAAGATGAGGCAGTAACTCATCGAAGAAGACATTGCGAAGTGGTCGCGCTATGTCGTGAACTGGCAGAAGTTAGAATTCAAGGACCATTGGATCGGGTCCCAGTGGCTCAATGGTCTACGAGCTCGCCTTGTAACCAGAAGGTCCTGGGTTCGAATCCCGGTGGGTGCGTACTGCTGAGGAGTCCCAAACTAGGACGAAACAGCTGTCCAGTACTCCCAGGTTTTCCAGTGGTTCTCTAACTGATGTCAGCTCATGATCAAATCCTCCATGCAATCAAACAAAATCCCTACAACAAACCAATACTTAAAAATTCATCTGGTGCTCACTAGTGACTGGCCCTATTCAGGCAGTTAACCTGGGGTTCTAGTGGGAAGCCGTGACCAGTAGGGTACAGCAGGTTGAAGATGAGGCAGTAACTCATCGAAGAAGACATTGCGAAGTGGTCGCGCTATGTCGTGAAC
Organism: Trichobilharzia regenti; assembly: GCA_944472135.2. NCBI lineage: Eukaryota > Metazoa > Platyhelminthes > Trematoda > Strigeidida > Schistosomatidae > Trichobilharzia > Trichobilharzia regenti. The sequence goes on along the minus strand of CALYDD020000017.1, from coordinate 7,186 downwards.
TGGCAGAAGTTAGAATTCAAGGACCATTGGATCGGGTCCCAGTGGCTCAATGGTCTACGAGCTCGCCTTGTAACCAGAAGGTCCTGGGTTCGAATCCCGGTGGGTGCGTACTGCTGAGGAGTCCCAAACTAGGACGAAACAGCTGTCCAGTACTCCCAGGTTTTCCAGTGGTTCTCTAACTGATGTCAGCTCATGATCAAATCCTCCATGCAATCAAACAAAATCCCTACAACAAACCAATACTTAAAAATTCATCTGGTGCTCACTAGTGACTGGCCCTATTCAGGCAGTTAACCTGGGGTTCTAGTGGGAAGCCGTGACCAGTAGGGTACAGCAGGTTGAAGATGAGGCAGTAACTCATCGAAGAAGACATTGCGAAGTGGTCGCGCTATGTCGTGAACTGGCAGAAGTTAGAATTCAAGGACCATTGGATCGGGTCCCAGTGGCTCAATGGTCTACGAGCTCGCCTTGTAACCAGAAGGTCCTGGGTTCGAATCCCGGTGGGTGCGTACTGCTGAGGAGTCCCAAACTAGGACGAAACAGCTGTCCAGTACTCCCAGGTTTTCCAGTGGTTCTCTAACTGATGTCAGCTCATGATCAAATCCTCCATGCAATCAAACAAAATCCCTACAACAAACCAATACTTAAAAATTCATCTGGTGCTCACTAGTGACTGGCCCTATTCAGGCAGTTAACCTGGGGTTCTAGTGGGAAGCCGTGACCAGTAGGGTACAGCAGGTTGAAGATGAGGCAGTAACTCATCGAAGAAGACATTGCGAAGTGGTCGCGCTATGTCGTGAACTGGCAGAAGTTAGAATTCAAGGACCATTGGATCGGGTCCCAGTGGCTCAATGGTCTACGAGCTCGCCTTGTAACCAGAAGGTCCTGGGTTCGAATCCCGGTGGGTGCGTACTGCTGAGGAGTCCCAAACTAGGACGAAACAGCTGTCCAGTACTCCCAGGTTTTCCAGTGGTTCTCTAACTGATGTCAGCTCATGATCAAATCCTCCATGCAATCAAACAAAATCCCTACAACAAACCAATACTTAAAAATTCATCTGATGCTCACTAGTGACTGGCCCTATTCAGGCAGTTAACCTGGGGTTCTAGTGGGAAGCCGTGACCAGTAGGGTACAGCAGGTTGAAGATGAGGCAGTAACTCATCGAAGAAGACATTGCGAAGTGGTCGCGCTATGTCGTGAACTGGCAGAAGTTAGAATTCAAGGACCATTGGATCGGGTCCCAGTGGCTCAATGGTCTACGAGCTCGCCTTGTAACCAGAAGGTCCTGGGTTCGAATCCCGGTGGGTGCGTACTGCTGAGGAGTCCCAAACTAGGACGAAACAGCTGTCCAGTACTCCCAGGTTTTCCAGTGGTTCTCTAACTGATGTCAGCTCATGATCAAATCCTCCATGCAATCAAACAAAATCCCTACAACAAACCAATACTTAAAAATTCATCTGGTGCTCACTAGTGACTGGCCCTATTCAGGCAGTTAACCTGGGGTTCTAGTGGGAAGCCGTGACCAGTAGGGTACAGCAGGTTGAAGATGAGGCAGTAACTCATCGAAGAAGACATTGCGAAGTGGTCGCGCTATGTCGTGAACTGGCAGAAGTTAGAATTCAAGGACCATTGGATCGGGTCCCAGTGGCTCAATGGTCTACGAGCTCGCCTTGTAACCAGAAGGTCCTGGGTTCGAATCCCGGTGGGTGCGTACTGCTGAGGAGTCCCAAACTAGGACGAAACAGCTGTCCAGTACTCCCAGGTTTTCCAGTGGTTCTCTAACTGATGTCAGCTCATGATCAAATCCTCCATGCAATCAAACAAAATCCCTACAACAAACCAATACTTAAAAATTCATCTGGTGCTCACTAGTGACTGGCCCTATTCAGGCAGTTAACCTGGGGTTCTAGTGGGAAGCCGTGACCAGTAGGGTACAGCAGGTTGAAGATGAGGCAGTAACTCATCGAAGAAGACATTGCGAAGTGGTCGCGCTATGTCGTGAACTGGCAGAAGTTAGAATTCAAGGACCATTGGATCGGGTCCCAGTGGCTCAATGGTCTACGAGCTCGCCTTGTAACCAGAAGGTCCTGGGTTCGAATCCCGGTGGGTGCGTACTGCTGAGGAGTCCCAAACTAGGACGAAACAGCTGTCCAGTACTCCCAGGTTTTCCAGTGGTTCTCTAACTGATGTCAGCTCATGATCAAATCCTCCATGCAATCAAACAAAATCCCTACAACAAACCAATACTTAAAAATTCATCTGATGCTCACTAGTGACTGGCCCTATTCAGGCAGTTAACCTGGGGTTCTAGTGGGAAGCCGTGACCAGTAGGGTACAGCAGGTTGAAGATGAGGCAGTAACTCATCGAAGAAGACATTGCGAAGTGGTCGCGCTATGTCGTGAACTGGCAGAAGTTAGAATTCAAGGACCATTGGATCGGGTCCCAGTGGCTCAATGGTCTACGAGCTCGCCTTGTAACCAGAAGGTCCTGGGTTCGAATCCCGGTGGGTGCGTACTGCTGAGGAGTCCCAAACTAGGACGAAACAGCTGTCCAGTACTCCCAGGTTTTCCAGTGGTTCTCTAACTGATGTCAGCTCATGATCAAATCCTCCATGCAATCAAACAAAATCCCTACAACAAACCAATACTTAAAAATTCATCTGATGCTCACTAGTGACTGGCCCTATTCAGGCAGTTAACCTGGGGTTCTAGTGGGAAGCCGTGACCAGTAGGGTACAGCAGGTTGAAGATGAGGCAGTAACTCATCGAAGAAGACATTGCGAAGTGGTCGCGCTATGTCGTGAACTGGCAGAAGTTAGAATTCAAGGACCATTGGATCGGGTCCCAGTGGCTCAATGGTCTACGAGCTCGCCTTGTAACCAGAAGGTCCTGGGTTCGAATCCCGGTGGGTGCGTACTGCTGAGGAGTCCCAAACTAGGACGAAACAGCTGTCCAGTACTCCCAGGTTTTCCAGTGGTTCTCTAACTGATGTCAGCTCATGATCAAATCCTCCATGCAATCAAACAAAATCCCTACAACAAACCAATACTTAAAAATTCATCTGGTGCTCACTAGTGACTGGCCCTATTCAGGCAGTTAACCTGGGGTTCTAGTGGGAAGCCGTGACCAGTAGGGTACAGCAGGTTGAAGATGAGGCAGTAACTCATCGAAGAAGACATTGCGAAGTGGTCGCGCTATGTCGTGAACTGGCAGAAGTTAGAATTCAAGGACCATTGGATCGGGTCCCAGTGGCTCAATGGTCTACGAGCTCGCCTTGTAACCAGAAGGTCCTGGGTTCGAATCCCGGTGGGTGCGTACTGCTGAGGAGTCCCAAACTAGGACGAAACAGCTGTCCAGTACTCCCAGGTTTTCCAGTGGTTCTCTAACTGATGTCAGCTCATGATCAAATCCTCCATGCAATCAAACAAAATCCCTACAATCATCCAATACTTAAAAATTCATCTGGTGCTCACTAGTGACTGGCCCTATTCAGGCAGTTAACCTGGGGTTCTAGTGGGAAGCCGTGACCAGTAGGGTACAGCAGTTCGAAGATGAGGCAGTAACTCATCGAAGAAGACATTGCGAAGTGGTCGCGCTATGTCGTGAACTGGCAGAAGTTAGAATTCAAGGACCATTGGATCGGGTCCCAGTGGCTCAATGGTCTACGAGCTCGCCTTGTAAGCAGAAGGTCCTGGGTTCGAATCCCGGTGGATGCGTACTGCTGAGGAGTCCCAAACTAGGACGAAACAGCTGTCCAGTACTCCCAGGTTTTCCAGTGGTTCTCTAACTGATGTCAGCTCATGATCAAATCCTCCATGCAATCAAACAAAATCCCTACAACAAACCAATGCTTAAAAATTCATCTGGTGCTCACTAGTGACTGGCCCTATTCAGGCAGTTAACCTGGGGTTCTAGTGGGAAGCCGTGACCAGTAGGGTACAGCAGGTTGAAGATGAGGCAGTAACTCATCGAAGAAGACATTGCGAAGTGGTCGCGCTATGTCGTGAACTGGCAGAAGTTAGAATTCAAGGACCATTGGATCGGGTCCCAGTGGCTCAATGGTCTACGAGCTCGCCTTGTAACCAGAAGGTCCTGGGTTCGAATCCCGGTGGGTGCGTACTGCTGAGGAGTCCCAAACTAGGACGAAACAGCTGTCCAGTACTCCCAGGTTTTCCAGTGGTTCTCTAACTGATGTCAGCTCATGATCAAATCCTCCATGCAATCAAACAAAATCCCTACAACAAACCAATACTTAAAAATTCATCTGGTGCTCACTAGTGACTGGCCCTATTCAGGCAGTTAACCTGGGGTTCTAGAGGGAAGCCGTGACCAGTAGGGTACAGCAGGTTGAAAATGAGGCAGTAACTCATCGAAGAAGACATTGCGAAGTGGTCGCGCTATGTCGTGAACTGGCAGAAGTTAGAATTCAAGGACCATTGGATCGGGTCCCAGTGGCTCAATGGTCTACGAGCTCGCCTTGTAACCAGAAGGTCCTGGGTTCGAATCCCGGTGGGTGCGTACTGCTGAGGAGTCCCAAACTAGGACGAAACGGCTGTCCAGTACTCCCAGGTTTTCCAGTGGTTCTCTAACTGATGTCAGCTCATGATTAAATCCTCCATGCAATCAAACAAAATCCCTACAACAAACCAATACTTGAAAATTCATCTGATGCTCACTAGTGACTGGCCCTATTCAGGCAGTTAACCTGGGGTTCTAGTGGGAAGCCGTGACCAGTAGGGTACAGCAGGTCGAAGATGAGGCAGTAACTCATCGAAGAAGACATTGCGAAGTGGTCGCGCTATGTCGTGAACTGGCAGAAGTTAGAATTCAAGGACCATTGGATCGGGTCCCAGTGGCTCAATGGTCTACGAGCTCGCCTTGTAACCAGAAGGTCCTGGGTTCGAATCCCGGTGGGTGCGTACTGCTGAGGAGTCCCAAACTAGGACGAAACGGCTGTCCAGTACTCCCAGGTTTTCCAGTGGTTCTCTAACTGATGTCAGCTCATGATTAAATCCTCCATGCAATCAAACAAAATCCCTACAAAAACCAATACTTGAAAATTCATCTGATGCTCACTAGTGACTGGCCCTATTCAGGCAGTTAACCTGGGGTTCTAGTGGGAAGCCGTGACCAGTAGGGTACAGCAGGTCGAAGATGAGGCAGTAACTCATCGAAGAAGACATTGCGAAGTGGTCGCGCTATGTCGTGAACTGGCAGAAGTTAGAATTCAAGGACCATTGGATCGGGTCCCAGTGGCTCAATGGTCTACGAGCTCGCCTTGTAACCAGAAGGTCCTGGGTTCGAATCCCGGTGGGTGCGTACTGCTGAGGAGTCCCAAACTAGGACGAAACGGCTGTCCAGTACTCCCAGGTTTTCCAGTGGTTCTCTAACTGATGTCAGCTCATGATTAAATCCTCCATGCAATCAAACAAAATCCCTACAAAAACCAATACTTGAAAATTCATCTGATGCTCACTAGTGACTGGCCCTATTCAGGCAGTTAACCTGGGGTTCTAGTGGGAAGCCGTGACCAGTAGGGTACAGCAGGTCGAAGATGAGGCAGTAACTCATCGAAGAAGACATTGCGAAGTGGTCGCGCTATGTCGTGAACTGGCAGAAGTTAGAATTCAAGGACCATTGGATCGGGTCCCAGTGGCTCAATGGTCTACGAGCTCGCCTTGTAACCAGAAGGTCCTGGGTTCGAATCCCGGTGGGTGCGTACTGCTGAGGAGTCCCAAACTAGGACGAAACGGCTGTCCAGTACTCCCAGGTTTTCCAGTGGTTCTCTAACTGATGTCAGCTCATGATTAAATCCTCCATGCAATCAAACAAAATCCCTACAAAAACCAATACTTGAAAATTCATCTGATGCTCACTAGTGACTGGCCCTATTCAGGCAGTTAACCTGGGGTTCTAGTGGGAAGCCGTGACCAGTAGGGTACAGCAGGTCGAAGATGAGGCAGTAACTCATCGAAGAAGACATTGCGAAGTGGTCGCGCTATGTCGTGAACTGGCAGAAGTTAGAATTCAAGGACCATTGGATCGGGTCCCAGTGGCTCAATGGTCTACGAGCTCGCCTTGTAACCAGAAGGTCCTGGGTTCGAATCCCGGTGGGTGCGTACTGCTGAGGAGTCCCAAACTAGGACGAAACGGCTGTCCAGTACTCCCAGGTTTTCCAGTGGTTCTCTAGCTCATGATTAAATCCTCCATGCAATCAAACAAAATCCCTACAAAAACCAATACTTGAAAATTCATCTGATGCTCACTAGTGACTGGCCCTATTCAGGCAGTTAACCTGGGGTTCTAGTGGGAAGCCGTGACCAGTAGGGTACAGCAGGTCGAAGATGAGGCAGTAACTCATCGAAGAAGACATTGCGAAGTGGTCGCGCTATGTCGTGAACTGGCAGAAGTTAGAATTCAAGGACCATTGGATCGGGTCCCAGTGGCTCAATGGTCTACGAGCTCGCCTTGTAACCAGAAGGTCCTGGGTTCGAATCCCGGTGGGTGCGTACTGCTGAGGAGTCCCAAACTAGGACGAAACGGCTGTCCAGTACTCCCAGGTTTTCCAGTGGTTCTCTAACTGATGTCAGCTCATGATTAAATCCTCCATGCAATCAAACAAAATCCCTACAAAAACCAATACTTGAAAATTCATCTGATGCTCACTAGTGACTGGCCCTATTCAGGTCAGGCAGTTAACCTGGGGTTCTAGTGGGAAGCCGTGACCAGTAGGGTACAGCAGGTCGAAGATGAGGCAGTAACTCATCGAAGAAGACATTGCGAAGTGGTCGCGCTATGTCGTGAACTGGCAGAAGTTAGAATTCAAGGACCATTGGATCGGGTCCCAGTGGCTCAATGGTCTACGAGCTCGCCTTGTAACCAGAAGGTCCTGGGTTCGAATCCCGGTGGGTGCGTACTGCTGAGGAGTCCCAAACTAGGACGAAACGGCTGTCCAGTACTCCCAGGTTTTCCAGTGGTTCTCTAACTGATGTCAGCTCATGATTAAATCCTCCATGCAATCAAACAAAATCCCTACAAAAACCAATACTTGAAAATTCATCTGATGCTCACTAGTGACTGGCCCTATTCAGGCAGTTAACCTGGGGTTCTAGTGGGAAGCCGTGACCAGTAGGGTACAGCAGGTCGAAGATGAGGCAGTAACTCATCGAAGAAGACATTGCGAAG